>JABEEJ010000070.1:0-100142 GCA_013363135.1 Fusarium brevicatenulatum | reverse complement strand
GAATAAGCTCTCAGCCACAAGTCTCAACTGCAGATAACACTTCTAGCCCACAACTTAGACATCAATACCATGATGACCGACCAATGGCTACAGCATAAAGCTGATTTCAGAGTGAGATCTGCGGTAAAGTTCGGGTTTCAAACGAGGCTTCAGCCCCCAGGCCACAAAGGTAAAGGACACCAATCAACAAATACAGGCAATATGCTCGTCACCTACACAATCAGAGTGAGATCAATTAGGCTTCAAGCCACATTGACGAGAACAAAAGTGTACAACGAGTTTATAGCATATCGGAGTTTCGAGTTTGGCAAGAAGGGATGTTAAAGGCATATGATTGCTAGAGTTATAACATGATGCAGAGAAATACGACAAGTTATTTTCCTTCTTAACTAAATGTTCCCGACTGTGAACATGCTTGACCCTCCTAAAAATCTCTTTCATGCTACTACGCTTTGACTGTCTGTCTTATCATGAACTCCCTGATCGAGTATACTGCATGAGCAAAAGTTCATTTGATGTCAAGTTAGTCAGTCATACGAAATGCAGATTTTTCCCCTTGCAGAAACACGAGCTGCAGCCTCGGAGAAAATTAAGCATGTTACCTAAGAGGCTCAATGCCGGGGTGATCAACATCTCGGCCCGGGCGGCCACTACCGGCTTATTCAGTGGGTGGGGTGGGGCAGTGCAGTCAGTCGATATTTTCTTAATGTTACATCTGGTTATGGCTGTGCTCAATGGCCAAGTAACAGGAAAGATAACAAGTCTCGTCATTCATCTGCTTCAGAGACAATTAATTAGATGAAACGAGAGAATTGAACATTCATTGACTTATCTGTATGCTGTCTTGTCAGGACAATAGGTGCGTACTTGAAATACATGCTTCAACTCTATAACACCATTGTCTAGATTCTTCACTCCATGAGGTCTCTTGACCATCTTGGCATTAGTGGATCCTCGAACATCGAATGTCACATTGCGGCGTGTACTTTGATGAAAACTTTAAACATCCGTTACCAAGGAATATTGATCAGACGGCATGTGAATGTAACAGGAATAAACTCTATATAAGACCTATGCTTCCGCAGCTTCCGTAGCTTCTTGTCTCTGCTCCTTACCTTCACACCTCGCTTACAATCTCACCTACTACCTACTTCTAACAATCTATCTATCATATATTCAAAATGAAGTACTCTCTCTCCCTCATCGCCCTCTTCGTCGCTGGCTCCATTGCCATTCCTGCTGCTACTACTCCGAAATGCAAGGCTGTAAGCATTTCCCTCCTCGCTTCTGTTTCTCTATTTAACCCAGATCCATAGGGTGAACAGTTCATTGAATGCGGCACGGCTTGTCCCTTGACGTGCAACGAGCCTGAGCCCCGACCGTGCACTAAGCAGTGCGTTCCTGGCTGTTTCTGTAAGGAGGGTACTATTCGAAGCCAGGTGAGTTGAAATCCTCGCACTTACGACTTTTACTAATGCAACTTAACAGTCCGGATCTTGTGTTAGTCGCAACAAGTGCGGAGCTTACTAGGGATTTTGCTCCTACCTGCATCAATGGATTACAGGCCTACAAGTGGAAAAAGTTGGAAAAGTTACTTGACGCATCTTGAAAATTCCTTTCTGTATGATATGCTTTGTATTACAGACACGACATACAGCATACCTTTAATAATCAGTTATTCACTATTTGATCCGTTGTTGTAATTGAGCGTGACTCTATATACGATAAAGTGCTGAGAGTCTCCGTGGGACCCAGAGATAGATCCATTGAATGGATGATACACACGCCATGTCGACAGCATGCCTAAGATCCATAAAAAGCCATTCTACCTAGATTGCCTCCACTTCAGTCTGACCAGTAAGCTTTCGCTCCCCATCAATTAGTTTAACCTCCCAGAGGATCACATTGGTCTTCTTTGTCTCCTCCCCGGTTTCTTTATGCTTGGTCCTCCATTTACTCAAAACAGCAACGACGCCATCTCCCTTCTCTGGATCCTCCCACGTGAGAATCTCAGAGAACTCGTCTTGAACAGCTGTAGTTGAACCACGGACATAGAGGAGGCCTCCTTTGAACTGCTCATAAGTGTATACGTTGTGATTGATCCTAGTGTGCCGCGGGTCAGATACACTGTCTCAAGGGTCATGAACGAGAGGTCCTACTTGGTGACAAGGCTTTGATCAACCTGTTCCTCTATAGCCTTGATGGCAATTGCATCGTTGGGTTGAATGAAGAGAGTATCGTTGAGTTTGGTAATCCACTCGAACAGAAAGTCTTGTTTAGCTGACATTTTGTGTGACTGGATACTGTACAATGGGCAGATGATGAAGAGATGGTAAATGGGTTGGAAAATATTCAAGTTGAGTCTATGAGTACCTTTTATGCTCAATGATCCTGAGACTCTCTATGCCGCATCATCCTATGAGGTCATTTTTCTCCAACTCCGCATATCGCTCCATGTCCTTAGTTCGGAAGGTATGGAAAATGAACCCGTCGCCATCTTCTCCGCGTAGAGCTAAGACCAGAGCAATGCTAAACATTCCGAGAATCACTTCTTGAAAGCTTGCCCCTGGTTGGAGGTAGTCTTACAGTGGACTGGGCGTGGAGTTGGCGCGGACGTGAGTGGAGAATGAATCGGAGTGATCCAGTTGGTTAGGGTCCGAGAAGCCCGAGAGTAGTGGAGCCAGTACTCTGGTCAAGGCAGTGAATCTGTCAGTCTCCTTGTTATGAATGCAGTGAGACTGGGTGGATGATCGTGAAGACCCTCACATCCGACATGGGCTCCCAGACTCGCGAAGACAAGGCCCATATTCTCCGGGACCGTCTCACATGAGTTGGGGCTCGACATAGACTTTCAAGGGCCATTTCAATCGATTATTCATAGTTTCATTCTAGTAAACAACAGAAACCTCGTCTCCAGTTCTCACAGCCCAAGTCTCAACCTTTTCTAATCCCCACATGATAGTAAACAAATGGCGTGCAAACTCATCAACCTGTGCAGCGCCAACACCACGATCCAACAGCATCTGACCTTTTAAAGAATAAATAAATAATGGGTCGGTCTGTCGCGCAACAACCTCCCATCGTGCAGATGAAGAAGCCTCCCAAAACTTGGCTTGTGCTGTAATGTGGATGTCGCCACCACATGACTGTATGTTGCTGCCTTTCAAGCCACCATATACACCAGTGGCAATATTACACAGTAGTCCGGTGCGGCGGATGGACTCGGAGAGGATGAACGCGCGGTACAGTCCGGGGACAGGATCTAGTTCCCCAACAGCTGTTCCACCGTCGGTCGCCAGGATTGGCAATGGTGAGGCGAGTGTACTATCGTTTGTAGCAGACTCCCATAGCTGATTCTTCCACGCGTGAAGAAGACTGATGAGATTCTCACCTCTTCCACGACGTTCAATTGACGACGAGAACAGTGCAAGGAGGATATGAATGAGAAGAGCTTGAGTGCGGGCCAGATGATCCCTTGTGGAGATGGTACTTGCACCCCTAGCGGGCTGAGTGTTTAGTAGATTCGTGATGTGAGTGGCGGAGATTTCATTGACAATCGTTTCATTTTCGGTCGTTGCAGTGCTAGAGATAACGCACGCAGAGTACGCGTCCTGAATGCATTGCGGATATCCGGAGTCGGAGTACAGATGTCGGTGGATAAATGGGTTATGTCCCGTCTTTACGAACCGGGATAGCCAATTCTGTAGGCCGCGGATGAAATTAGTGAACACGGAAGCTGGTGGTATGACATCTGGGGCGTTGTAGTGATATCCTATGGTCCATGACTGAGGTCCAAGAAACCAGCTCAAGTCTCGGGATGTATGCGCCAGCTGACCCATTACCTCAGGTATCCCACTCGAGGATGAACCTGCTAGCGATGATGGATCTGATAAAGACGGCGTCCACGACGGTATTGATGGATAGTTGAGACTGGCGCTGAGGACGGGATCCAGAAGCCATGGCTCGGACATTTCTCCAACCAACGCAAGGCGATTTGCATCAGCCGCAGAAGTCCACATATCTCCGAAGCCCATGTCTGGCGCAGCTTCTCCCTCAGCAAATTCGAGAGCTTGTCGTCTTGGTAGTGGCGGGTAAGTGCAGACCGACTCCCGATCGAGACAGCGTGAGCAGGAGGGATATCGCTTGTCGCAGCGGCGCTTGGTCTCAACGCACGCGAAGCATGACTTTTGCTTGGTTTTGCGACCCATTGTGGATGTGTTTGAGTGATCTGGAGTTGAATGGATGGGTTAGTCCAGGTTTTGGTTGCGGAGGTGCGGTGGAGATGAGATGGAGGCTAGCGGAGTTGGATCGGAGATGCTAAGTTAAGCTTCATTAGTGCGGCACATGCTGCACTTACAGTGGGGGAATACTGTTGCATAAAATTACCTGCTGGGTTCAGATATAGGAGATATGCGCCAGGCATACGCAAAGCACCAGTGACTAATTAAATATGTCTTTAATCTGCAGAAGGGTCGTTCCAAGTGGTTTGTCATACTTCCAGCCCTCGTCACTCGTTCCATCTCGACTCTATCGACGGCCTGGACGATTACAGACAATGGCGACACGGCAATGGAACCCCTCCACGGATATGCCCGATCTGAATGGTAAAGTCGCTGTTGTGACTGGAGGCAGGTGAGTATTATCCCTACGAGTAATAGTGTTCGGCGACTGACACAGCTGCAGCTCAGGAATTGGACTTGAGACAGTTAGGTACCTAGCTCGGAAAGGAGCCAAGGTGTACTTGACCACACGAAGCGAAGCGAAAGCCCGGCAAGCCAGAGAAAAGCTGACAAAAGATGCGGATATCAACACTTCCAACGTTAAGTACTTGGTGATGGATCTATATGATCCAGTCAGCATCACTCATGCTGTCCAAGAACTGAAGCGGAAAGAGACCAACCTACATATTCTGAGTATGTTTGAGTCCCTCTATTTGCATGATAATCACTAACGATGTCAAAGTCAATAATGCGGCCGCATCAACATCGTCCACCATGTTGGTTGACGGGAAATATGAACAACACATGGTTGCCAAGTATGCAAAGCCCAACTAATTATCCCCATTGCCACTGACCTTTACAGCCACATGGGGCCCTTCCTTCTGGTCAACAGACTTCTCCCCCTCCTCAAAGCCGCCTCCAAAGGTCCAGATGCCGACGTCCGGATCATAAACCTTAGCTCCACGGCGATGAACAGCATGCTCCCAGCCAACTTCAAGTTCAATTTCGACTCGCCAACGTGTTTCAAGGATCCAGTTCTATCATACCCATGGCAGTGGCGCTATGTAGGACGGTTCATGTTTGGCTTCGACATGATTCGGTACGCTGTATCTAAGACAGCCGTGGTACTACTTACACAAGAGCTCCAAGCAAGATTAGAGCAGCAGAATCTGCCCATTACTTGTTTAGCAGTTCATCCTGGGGAGGTACTTACAGAGGGTGTCCTGTCTATCAACAACTTTGTTGTGAGAGCTATAGCTCGCGCGTCTTTTTTGAGTGCCGAGCAGGGCGCCGCCAATTCTTTGTTCTCAGCGACGGCAGAGGATGCTCCGAAGTTCAAGGGGAAGTTTATAGTCCCAGTGGGAAAGTTGGAGGAGCCTAATCCTGTAGCCAAAGATGATCGGCAGGTGAAGGGGCTCTGGGAGAACACAGGGGTTGAGGTGAATAGGTGGCTCGCGGAGACGAAGCTTACTCTTTTAGATGCCTGGTAATTAATATGCTAGTAGTACATCAGGAATCCGATATTACTTATGTAAGCCTTTAACAAGGATCAGTGTAATATTGAAGTCGCAAACATAACCGCTTCCGTTAGGCCTTCAAACCTCACAAACAGATCCCGAGGCATCAACAGTTCCGCTTACTTAAGCGCAGGGAGAAGACAGCACTCTCGTGTCAACACCTAACTAGACTATTTGTCCTTCTCTACTGTAAGATTCGCTGCCACTGGCTACTGGGCTCACTTGGAAAACCTTCAAGCTGTTGCGCCACCAAGTTGGTCAGCTCTTGCACTATTTCCTTGCTGATATAACCACTGATCTCGACCACGAGGTTAAGGCACACTAGTATACTAGTATAATCCGCCTGCAGTATATGGATCCTTCTGGTGGAAGTCTCAGAGCTTAGACTAGGAGTGAAGTCACTCGCAGTCATGGTACTTGTTATGATGACTTGAGTAGCCCGAGCCTTCTGAAGATCAAGGGCAGCAGAGAGACTCGGCAGAACAGATATCTTAAGCGAAGCATAGTCGAATGCAGGCTGTTTGGGGTCGAATAGCTTTGTCTCGCGTACGACGCCGGTATTTTTGGGAAGCAGAAGATCTGCAATGGGCACTGACTTCCAGTCGCTAGTGTCGGGCTTGTCTTGCATCAGGGCTTGTGTGAAGAAACTCTGCAGACTGGACACACTGCCCCCAAGTACGATGGTCGAGTCTGGGAAGTCAGTAGGTGTTGGGAATGTTATTCCAGTTCCAGCAAAAGGATCGTCAGGGAGAGATCCGAATGGAAATTTGGCCTTTTCGGATGAAAGGCCGGTGATACCGGGAGTCCAGAAATGTCTGTCTGTCAACCCTTTGAATCGTGTGGTGGCGTTATCAGGATACTGGTCGTCGCGAGTTTTCCAATACGTCGAGTTGTCTGTATAGCCAGGCGGGTACGAAGTTGGGCTCACCCACACTCCTCGAGTTTCATTCCCTAGATGCGGGCCTGCACATGCATCCAGTGCCATCATGTTGACATCAGTATACGTCGAAGGGTCAGTCTTGTCGAGATAGAAGGCAGTGGATGGATCGAACTCTGGGTTCCACGACAAAAATGCATGGTTGGAAAATGGCTGTCGGGCGGTATCCTTTTCTCCAAGCACCTTATTTCTAGGGTTTTTGTTGAAGAAGGGATTGTTGCAGTGCCCCCATCCAACAAGCTCGGTTGTTTTGGATATGTATCCATATGCTTGATGAAACTCCCAGGCGATGCAGTCATAATCAACGCCAAGAGACGCTGCTAGTTCTACAGCACCTGCTTGATCATAACAGTTGACAAGAGTGAGGGCTCCGGACTGCTTGAAGTTCCTGTAACCATCAAGCCATGCTGATAGCTGAAAGCAGCCGCCATATTCTTGATACGTGTTCAATACCGGAATTGGGTCTGGGTTGTCGTCGTTGGGCCATATGAAGCTGGGAGCGCCGCCAGCGGTGTTGTATTTGAGCCAATGGTCCTGTGTGTTTGCTGGCTCTCCTGTGAGGGGCTTGGCAGAACCATGACATATTTTGACGACGAGTTCCATCCACTGTTGTACATTTGTAATGTTTCGCTGTATTGCCGCACCCATGAACATCTGTAGTAGTAGAAGTGGAACTCCGGAACGGAAATACGACGGAAGCTCATTTGACAAGAAATAGAGTTCCATGGGGACCTTGGCCGGTTGCTCTTGATAGAGAACTGGTGCCATACTATCCCCTGGATAATTGTACACGTAGAATTGAGTTGGGCCTAGAAGACTACCAGGGTTCCAAACACCTGGGCCATCACTGTGCACCATCATCATATTGCATACAACAATGTCGGGATCCGGGTCAGTCCCAAAGTCGCAGCTTGAATAATATGTACTGCGGCTTTGGTCTGTCGAAAGCACGATCGGCCCGTGCTGGAGTTCTGGAGGCACCCTGACTCTGACAGTGAGCAGGACGGTGCGATCACTCTTCATGGCAACGACGGGGCGTGGAGCTGTCTGTCCAGACTGGGCGTCGTAAAGAATATCAGTATCATAATCTTTGGTTGGTTGGTTGAAGCAGTCAACATCATGATGGTCCTTGGTATTGGCGACAGTTAAAGGAAGCCGCTGGCCTGCAGCAAGAGTCACTGTTTCGATGGCAAGCATGGTTGAGTAGTGAGACAGGGGTTGTGAAATGATAGATAATGATGCGTAGCAGGGGAGAGGATTCTGAGAGGATTGTAACTCAGTCTTTATAGCTAACAGCTCGTAAGCACTTTAGTCTATGAATGATTCTGGGCCAGATGCGGCTTTTCGTAGTGAGCTGAGATCTCACGATCACCCCTGTAAACTCTGCGCTAATGCGCAATGTCTCTGCTATTTACAGCTGTTCAGCTGCTTAATATTAAGCCATCTTCTAGATTGATGCGGTGAATCGAATTGCTATTACTGCTTATGGATTTCCAGCGACTAGATACTAAGCCATTTATCAATAGCGCAGGATATCCGACCAATTATGACTTGACAACTCATTTGATTCACTTACGGTCATGGGTCTAGACTCTAGAATAAGACATTCATCAATAGCGCATGCCATCTAACCAATTATAGCTTGACATCTTATCTGCTGTGCTCGCGGGATAGAGTCTAGAATAATAAGGCAGGCTAGTAACTACAGAATTACATTTGCGAGCTGAAGCCCTGACCATAAAAGAATAGAACAGTTGCTAAATTGAATACGCTAAAGGGATTCTTAAGTCTCGATGCCAACACAAGCCTTTGACATGTGCATTGACAATGAAGACTAGCTGAAAGTACTTGATCTTGCTTTTACTTCGTACCCCGCTTTAACTGTCATTTAGGGCATCAAATTACACTGTCTCAAAACCTCCCTCGCTGACTCTCTGTCAAGCAACTGCCGCATGTGCTCGTATTCATCCACTAGCAGAGGAACTATTTCTACTCTGATCAACGTTGCTCAAATAGTGATGGGGTTCAGTGAGTTAGTTATGCCTGGATTGTCCGTTGGGAGCGGAGCAATTAGCCTGTCATGCTTCGTGTGTCAGGCACGTGATGTGAGCCATCAGCTGTGTTTGTGAATTCGCTGAGTCTATCAAGACGAGGACTGGTCATCACTTTGACTGAAGACCTTTTGCCCGAGTCGATAGACTTGAATTCTTTTTAGCTATACTACCGCTAGTCAGTGATGGTCCTATTTCTAAATTACTGGAAGAAATCGATATATCGCTCACAGTATATGTCCAGGTCGACAAGAGAAATATGTTTCCAAGATTCCTGCTTGCCGGAGAGGGGGATGAGATTATTGAGACCAGCAGGTTAAAGCAATAAATATAGATATGTATAGATAGTTGTGTACTCCATTCTGGGCTTGAAAAAGGATCTGTCGGAGCTCAGCAAATATATAGTCTTGCCATTTATAAACTCTTACCCCTCTTCATTTAAGTTGCTTCCTCATCTTCCTAGCCTCCTTTCGCGAGAGCGTGGTCTCCTCGACACACGGCACAAACTCCAATATACAGCAGACAGCCGGCATCCCGCCCTTGATATATAAGATTTTGGCGCTCTTGATCTTCTTGCGTCTGGATAGTGCTGGGTAATCGGCAAGTAGGCGTGCCACACCTCTTTCGTTGTCTGTTGCCACGAGAGCACCGAAGTCATCAGACAGACTGTCAAGTTCCAAGGCGTCTACCCTCCAGTACCACTTTTGAATGGTCTGTAAGCCGTTAAAACGACCTCGAGACGGCCGTCGACTATATACTGGACCTAAATCATCGAGAAGAAGAAGTTTTTGGTCTTCAACCTAATCCAGTGGCTGCATCGGGAGGTATGCGTCCCTTTACTCAGGAGCCGCTTTATGAGTGGGAGCAGTACTGGGCGGAGAGACTGGGGTGGAAAGGCGGAAAGATTGTTGGGCCGAGTTCGTGGTGGGTAGACATGAATATATATATAGCTTGGACTGGGCTTGGGGCGCAGGTTGATGCGGTCATGATAAATAACCAGGTAAGGGTCATGTGGGATTGGCATCGCCGAAATTGCAGATGTGAGAAGAAGGAGTGGGTATTTATTGAGGAAGACATATTTGAGGATAAAAACAGAGTTACTAAGGAATAATAGATATAGAAAATAAATGTTTTACGAAGGTGAAACTTCTTACTGTTCCGATTATAAGTTAGGCGTCCTGGCAGCTGATATCTGGCGTATGCCCTTTATCTCGTGTAGGCATCTGTGTGTCTAGCACTCTTAATTATTATTTAAACTTCCGTGTAATATCTGTCTGCATAGAGCAAGTGCCAGCCTGGGATCTGGTAACAGAGGCAAATAGCACAGACCATTTAAGCGTGTCAAAGGTCAACCAAACAAGCTGAGAGAGCTTGACAGAGGTCTCTAGGGGAAAGCATCGGCGACCGGCGGGCTGCGGTCCTTTTAGCAGGATTTTGCCGGGTACCACGGGGGGCACTTCCTCAATTAGTTAGCTCAGATTCGTAGGCTTTCTAAATTGAATAGACAACTACACCATAGAAGGAAGCCCACTTCATCAAGGAACAAATGTAGGCCATGCAATCGTCAAGAGTATTCAGGGCAGGATTTTCTTAAATGCAAGAGACTTGCTTTGTTTTTGTCAAGATTACAACTTCAACTCTCGGTAAGTCACAACGCTGATGTTTGCGTTACGTACGAAAAAGCTTCATTAGTGATAATATCGTCTTCTCCAGCGGGGACTTTCTATACAGATGCATGCTCTTGGCGATGGCGATAAGCTTGGCAACTCAATTAAGCTCATAAACACAAATAGTGAGCAGACTGCAGTTATTTTCAAGCTCGCCCTTAGCTTCCATTGGCCTGAGTGTTGAAAACTAAGACGTAAATTTTTCTTCGCTCCGGAGATCCACTGCATCCACTGCCTCCACTAAAAAGAGAAACAAGCTTCAACAGGATCCCCTTTCTTCTTACCTTAAATTTTATCTCTATCGTGCTCTCTGAATCTCTTTTTATTTCTTAATAATAGAATATCAGTCTCTTTATCTGATAAATCAGCCAAAAATGGCATCCTCAGGAACAGAAGTGGACCGATCGAGTGGAGACAAAGAGGCAGCTTTCTGGTCTGCACAAGAGGATGGCTCTGAGACCAAACCTTATGGCGCCGCAGCTACAGCCCAACAAGAAGCTGCTCTACAAAAGGATATTGAATTCCGCCAGAGATTTGGTGATGCTGGTCCCCTCGGTCTCTCTGGCTTTGCCTTTGCGACGTTCTTAACAGCCTTGGTCAACCTCAATGTCCACGGTGTGACTATTCCAAATATTGTCATTGGACCAGCTCTGGCTTATGGAGGTCTTGCTCAATTACTTTCTGGAATGTGGTGAGTAGTTGCTTACTTAAGACTGTATAATTATAAGTGTATTCTCATGCTTTGATTAGGGATATCGCCAATGGCAATACAGTCAGCGCCACTATTGCCTGCTCGTATGGCTGTTTCTGGATCTCTTTTGCCATTAGTATGATCCCCAGTTTCAACGTCAGGGACGCTTACCCAAGCCTTGCCGACTACAACCACGCCAACGGACTTTTTCTTCTGGTAGGTCACTGCTACACTTGCCTACTCCCAGAGCTCACATTCTGTAGGGATTCTTCATCTTCTCAGTGGCCATAACTCTGTGCTCGATGAAGTCGAATGTCTTTTCTCTGACGCTTTGCATTCTTGTCAACTGCACCTGGCTCTTGCTCGGGGTGGCTAACCTCTGGACTGAAGAATCGGGCGCTCCTAACAACGTACTACTCAAGTGCGGCGGCGTGACTGGCTTGTTGGTTTCATTCACGGCGTGGTATCTTATGTATGAAGGTTTGGCGAATAGACAGAATAGGTAAGTCTACCAATGAGTGTGTAAGAGTTGCACTGACGCGTCGACGTAGCTTTGTTCTGCTACCGAATCCTGATCTTCCGTGGAATCCAAGCCGAAGATCCCATGGCTCTCGTATAAATTAGCCATTGATTTCAAGATCAACAAATAAAATAGTAATCATTTCTGTATATACGGCAATACTTTGGCCTTGTCTGGCATTCTGCTCCCTTGTGCAGGAAGCTGTAGTGAGAGGCGGGCTGAATTTCCAAGGTTATAATCACCGAGCCCGGTGATCCTGCCGGTAGAATACTTAACGTCCAAGTCGAAAAGGAACCCACACTGGAGGATATCAATTCCAGGACCGCACTTCAGTTGTCCCTTGCGCTACGAATCTCAGCAGCAAGGTTATGTTAGTTTAAATCAACTGCCAATCTCGTATAAGCTCCATCTATAATCAAGAGCGATCTGGCTCGGTATAGGAAGGATCATCAATGTCATATTAGGAATCATTAACAGAAACAACTAATAGGTCTTTAAACATGGAAAGCCTGTGAAGTGAGGGGGCCTGCTGCAAAGACCGGACTGTTGGGTAGCAATCTTGCAAATTCTATAAATTTTGTTAAGCAACGATATTCAAACCAGTACGAAGGTGGCCTAAAGGTGAAATTTATTATAGATAGAAACCCAAAACGTGAAAATGTTTAATCTTTAACTTAAGTAATATAAAGGACTTAGGTAGAATTAGAATCTTTTATCCTAACTTTAGATTAGATTACTTTAAAACCCGACCTCAATATCAGAACAGCAAGCTATGTCAGCAACAGAGCAACTTTCGATTACCCTATAAAGTGAGATCCCAATGAGAAGGAACAGTCGCTGATAAGCTGATCTTCGATCGTGCACTCTGATTAGCTTGACCGGCTGCTCAAGTGGGCCAGCGTCGGATCTCAAGCCAATGGATAAGGCTCGATTAGCAGGGAGCCCGCCAAGTCTTGTCCCAAAGCGGATAGCAGCGCGTTGAGGCTCGGATTCGCATTGATCTGGCGGGAATAGTATCAGAATTCGTAGAAATAAGCATATGCTCACAAAATCGACTTTGCTGACTTTCGTCATTGACTATGAAATCTGTAGTATATAAGACTTACAGCAGCCGGAAAATGGTCCAGGTAAGAACTAATAAATCTTTTACATTCAATTTTACCTTGACCTGAATTCAGTCATTTTTTCGGCAATGGAACTCTCCAACAAAGCCGCCAACCTTCTGAGCCCTAACAGTCCTCTGATCGAGGTCAGATCTGCGCTTGTTCCCCAACCTGGACCAAAAGAGCTCCTCGTCAGAACAGAATCCGTTGCTATCAACCCAGTAGATGCCGTCAAACAGTCCATGGGAAACATGATGTTTGAGTGGCTCACATATCCTCTCATTCTCGGTTATGATGTCGCCGGCAAAGTTGTCAAAGCTGGGGCTGACGTAACTCAATTTAAAGAGGGCGATAGGATCGTGGGACTAGCAGTTGGTATGGATAAACGCGGACGGAGACCTGATGAGGGCGGTTTCCAACAACTTGTCGTGATCAGAGAGCATTTGGCTATCAAAGCCCCCGCTGGCATGAGCAGCGCAGATGCGAGTGTCTTGCCTCTTACTGCTGTCACCGCTGCGTGCGCCTTGTTCCAGAATGATCAACTAGGCCTTCAGATGCCTCAGACCAGGGCTCATCGAAAACCCACTGGTGAGACAGTCCTGATTTGGGGGGCTGGAACTAGTGTTGGGAAGAATGCGGTTCAACTTGCTGTCGCAGCTGGCTACGATGTCATCGCCACAGCATCACCCAGAAGCTGGGATACAATTCGCAGTCTCGGCGCATCTGCAATATTTGACTATCGCGGCTCTTCAGTCATAGCCGACATCGTTGCAAGTCTGAAGGACAAGAAGTGTGCAGGTGCCGTGGCCATCGGTCAAGGCTCTCTCGCAAAGTGTATCGACATCATCAAAACGATTCCCAGCGCTGCGAAGAAAGTAGCCCAAGTCAGCCTTGATATGCCAGCCTCGCCACCAACGACAAAGTTATCCATGGTTCCATTCGTCGCAAAGTATCTATGGATGTCTTCAACAAGCAGACTCAAAGTCCTGAGTAGCGGAGTCCGAAGCAAGTTTGTTTTTGGAACTGATATTATGGAGTGGGATGTTGACGGGAAGATTGCCTTGTATCTGAGTGAAGCATTAGAGCTTGGGGAGTATGCTCTGCCTTCGGAAGCGCGCGTTATAGGCACTGGTCTGGAGGCAATTTCTGAGGGACTGGATCAGGTACGAAACGAAAAGTCTGGGAAGAAGATTGTAGTTGAATTAGAGTGAGGTAGCTCTAATTCCCTTATGTATCGGCTGGCTCACACGCATGTAATCATCAACTGAACATATCTTCGCAGCGGGTGTTTTTCGCCGGCTGGTATAGAGAAGGAACTGATTGAGTAAATGAATTCGATCACAGCCTTATAGGTGAAGTGTCGGAGCATCAAGCAATTAGGCTATAATATAACCTTAACTTAGAGCAATCCTAAACCGAATGGTAGGTTGTATGCCTACGACTTACTCTCATGAAGGGACGTATGAGTAGAAAAGACATGAGAATATCCACTCAACTTCTTCTTATCCATGGACTTTCCATGGACTACACAGGAAAACAATCTTCCAGCTCCAGGAGCGGAACCTCTCCTGAGAAGGCGATTGGCGCCGATTACCGTTTCAGGGTCCCTGCATCCGTTATGGGGATCTCCATCCGCGTCACTCGGCAGATGGGGCCTATGTTACTCTCTGAATGGTCATAATCTATAAACCCTGTGGATCTACCGAGGCTAAATTGCGAGTTTTGATACGATAAAGAAATGATCTGCGCCGCAACGCACTGACATTACAGTCGTTTCGGCAGTGGAATTGACCACGCAATGCCCCTTATTATGCTCGACATTCGTTTGCCAAGATAGCCCGAGAGGCCGACGACCGGAATTCGGCTATTCAGTAACTTCCGTGGTGAAACTCCTTTAATCTGCGGCAATAACATAAGAGCTCTGAAACCGGCTGCAGGTCTACACCAACGAACTTGTTTGATCACCACAACTTATTGCTTAACCTACAACATGCAGGAAAAGTCTGAGCGGACGGTGATAATTGCGGGGGGAGGTATATCCGGCCTTTCACTAGCTAATATGCTAGAGAGGGCCGGTATACGCTACATCTTGTTGGAATCTCACGACGAAATCGCACCGCAAGTTGGCGCAAGTATCGGTCTTCAGTCAAGCGGACTCCGGATCCTTGATCAACTCGATTGTGCCGATGAGCTCATAGAATTGGTCGACATCCCACTGAACAATACCTACGTACGATATTCTGACGGGTCAGTGATAAGGCATCATAGCAGCGTCCAAGATCATTTGATCGAGAGGTAAGTTAGAGAATGGGCCCCGGCAAGAAATGTTGCGATTTGACACTCAACAGACACGGTTATCCCACCATCTTTATCGACAGACAGATGCTGATGCAGGTTCTGTACAACAAGCTCGAATCAAAAGCCTCAGTACATCCTGGTCAGAAAGTGGTTTCGGTGCTGGAACTAGATAACGGCATTCAAGTTACAACAGACAAAGGCAAGGTTTTCGAAGGAGATATTCTCGTTGGAGCCGATGGGATCTACAGCAACGTCCGAAAGGAAATGTGGCGCATTGCGTCGCCAGGATACTTCCCTTCTGACGAATGGTCGAAAGTACCGTGCTATTACAAGTGTATCTTTGGCATCTCACGGCCTATTGAGGAGCTTACGCAAGGCAGCCACTACGTCTACAACGACAACTTCTCTTATCTGGTTCTGGTTGGGCCGGGAGGGAAGTTTTACTGGTTCCTGTTCGTCAAATTGCCTGTTACTTTGTACGGCAATGATATCCCGAGGTATACGAAGGTTGATGAAGAGAAATTGGCGGCCGAGCATGCCTCCGATCAGATCACTCCCGATGTCACCTTTGGCCGGTTGTACGAAGCCAGAACTAGCTCTGCTTTGACGCCGCTCCATGAGCATGTATTCGAGAAGTGGCACTATAAACGCATCATCACCATCGGTGACGCTGCTCACAAGGTATTCGGCCCCTCCGAAAATCTCTCCTCACACTAATTTCGAGCGTTTAGTTTGAACCTCTAACTGGCCATGGCGGTAACTCTGCCATCGAGACTGCAGCATCTCTCGTGAACCATTTAACATCAGATGAGTGCCCAGACTGGAGCGATACACAAATCCAAGCTGTCTTTTCCGCCGTCCAAGAGGAGCGCTTCCAGAGGGTTCAATGGCTCGTCAACGATGCGCACAAGACGCAGCAAATGCAGGCTATGGAAACGCCTTTCCTAGCAACTATTGGTCCTCTCTTAGCTCGTCTATCAAGTACCCAATTTGTACTTCAACTGGGCGCACGCAAGGTCGTCGGTGCAACACGGATCAATAGCATCCCATTGCCTCAGCGAGATCACACAATCCCATTCAACGACGAGCTACCGTCTCAGCCTCTGTCTTGGAGTTGGCTTCCTACAGGCCTTGGAGCGGTAAGTCAGGCTGCGATACTCCGCCTCGCGTTGCAGATTCTTGGGCCACTAAATATTCCAACTACTTTTGGCGGCGAGCCTCTGGTGAAGCATTACACAGGGCTTGTCACCTTGGATAAAATCTTGGCACACTTGGTTGCTGTTTTTGGAGTTCCTCTTGCTTCGGGTAACGTGGCGGCGAATCTCCAGTGGATTGCTTTCACGCCGCTGCTTTTGTCGACTACGCTTGACTGGACTTTGGAGAGCTACCGAGTTGGTTCAAAGGGCCTCCTCACTTCTTTGTAAGTCACTGAACAACAAGTAACAGGCAAGAGCTGACCGAAGGGCGATTTAGTTCGTCAGTCTTTAGCACCATCTACCAAATAAAGGCAGTCGGACGCATCGCTCCTCTGTACCACTTGATTTCAGTATGCGAGAGTGTTTTCAGGAGCTCTGTCTGTCGAACAACTGACCGTTCGATCGACAAGGAAGTGGTAGAGTCTTTCATGCCTGGTATTGCCATTGGATATATCATACCCACTGCGCTGATGATCTGGCCCTTCAAGAATAAGGCAACTTGGCAGAAGTTTACTGCGCTTTGGCAGCCATTCCCTGTTTATGTTGGTCTCATTACTGCCGGTGTCTCAACAGTTCTCTGTACACATCGATCCAAGAACGCTGCAGCTAAGGATCGGCCAAATACCACGCAAGAGAGACCGAGCCACAGGAAACGAAAGGCCGAAACTCACTCCCTATTGAGATCTGTATACATGGCAGGAACAGCAGCTACAGCGCTTGTCCATCTCTACACACTTTACCGCACAGCATCGAGTCCAAATCTCAGCATCTCTAGTGTTTTTGGCAGTATCAGATACTTAGTATCTGGTGCTTCGCCATCCGATCCATCAGACAAGATTCATGTATTCTTACAGCGCGACATGTTCTTGAATGCGGTTTCTGTTCTTGCGAATAGTCTCTACAGAACTCTGGATCTGCGACGCTTAGGTTATATCACGAGCAAGGAAGCTTTGACGACTTCCTTAGCAGTGTTTGTTGCGCAACCTGTGCTTGGACCGGCTGCAACTCACATTGCGTTTCTTGGATGGAGGGAGGAGATGTTTATGAGGATCGATAGACGGATCAGTGCATGCAACTAAACCGACCAGTCTACTGTACCTATAACCATTATGATCATTGACCTCTAAGTATTCACGATTCGGCGCAAGGTTGGCAAGAAGCAGTTGTCTTGAGTTTACAGCCTCTGATACTTGCAATGTATTTCTATTCATGTATCATGTACATGTTCATATCCACTATAGAATTTCCTGTTCATCCTCAGATGACACTCTTATCTCTTACCCTTATGCATCGATCAAGTAGTGAAGGGGTTGAATTCAACACCAAGACGGTCAGCTTCAGCCTTGAGCTTCTTGTTCTTTCTAGTCAAGTGCCACTTAATAATAGAAGCGAGTGTGATACCAAGACTGGCAAAGACAATCTGCAAGATCATAGCCATAGTGTATCGAGGTTGGTCTCTGTCAGGGAAGAAGTAGGGTGAGATGACGTTGCCCAGATGACCAAAGATGTTGACAATGGCTCCACCAGCAGCACGCTTCTCAGGAGTTTGACCAAGGGTTGAGACAGCCCAGGTGTACTGCAAGGTGTTGGCAGAGAAACAACCAGCTGCGTAGAGGAAGGTCATGGCGTATCGAACTGCGGCATTGCCAGTGGCGACGGTAACGATGAAACCGATGACAGAGAAGGAGAGGGGGATGATGATGTGAAGACCTCGATCCTTTCTACGATCAGAATCCCATGACACGTAGAAAGTACAGAGGGTACCAAAAACATAGGGAGGAGCAGTCATGAGAAGGGACGTGACGTTCTCGCCAAAGCCTGTTGATGTTAGAAGGGTTTAAGTGATAAATAGTGGATGCAACATACCAAGACCTCTGACAATAGTGGGGAAGAAGTTGTTGAAGCCATATGACGAGGTGATAAAGATATTCATGAACAAGAACATGTAAAGCTTGAGATCGGTGACAGCAAGCTTGAGTCCATGCATGACCGTAGACTTCTCCGAGAACTCGACTCGATCGTCAAGAATTCGCGCAGCAGCAAGCTTACGCATATCCTCAGTCATGTATCGTGTAGCACCACCGGTAGGAGAGTCAGGGTAGTTGGGTAGTACGAAGAAGGCAGTGATGGCGAAGAAGCCACTGGCAGCACCTTCAATGATGAAGAGCCACTTCCAACCAGCGAGGCCCATCGGGCCGTCCAGACCGGCAAAGACACCAGCGGCGATGAGGCCAGAGAAGGCTTGGGCGAGGACGAGACCGGAGTATAGAAGGGCGACGCGGAGGGCGAATTCTCGACGGGTGTACCAGCAGGACATGAGGAAGACGGCCTGGGAATGTTAGTACGTGATGAAGACGAGGTGTTGATTGGGAGGGAGGACGTACACCTGGGAAGAGAGGAGCCTCGACGATACCAAGAACGAACTGGACGCCCCAGAGACCACCAGCGCTGGTGCAAAGCACAGTCAAGGCTGAGATAGCAGACCAAATAAACGCAGCGACAGGCAAGAAGATAGAAGGTCGAACACGCGTAATCAACATATTAGACGGCAGCTGAGCAAGCATGTATCCAACAGTCAAAACCGCCACCGCAGTCTACAAAGTCAGCACCACTCATCATCACTCCTCACCACTCGCAAAACATACCTGATAATCTCCCTCCCCAAGGTTAAGATCCTGATTAAACGTGTTCAAACGCGCCTGCGCAATGTTTGTTCTGTTCAGATAATTGAACATGTACAAGATCCAAAGCTGAGGCAGCATCCACATGTCCAATTTTCTCACAATCTTCTTCTCCAGCTCCGCTGCGTTCGGCATGCCTAGGCGCGCAACATGGTTGATGTCTGCGAATGCATCTGTGACTTTCTCTTGTGCGATGGAGGGCGCGTCGTTGAGGTTTGACACGGTCTCTTTGTGGTCATCGCCACCGACGGTTGGTTTCTCGTCGGACATGATGAAGACTACCTCAACGAATACAACACACTAAAGGTAAAAGGAGGAGAAGAGGGAGGACAGAGGGAAAAGTCTGTCTACCGAGCGAGCGCCGAAAGTTTGTTGAGACCGCCCTGTTTTTATACCCAGCGTGAAACTTCCTGATCCAAAAGTCAAACTCCACTGAAAAAGAAAAAACAGGGTGCTGCGTCAAGACTGCGGGGAAGCGATGACGGGGGAAATCATTTCCTTGTAATAGAAGGTGCTAAGAGGCTTGGCTTGTGTAAACTCTCACGGCCAAGAGAAAGCCAAGAGTAAAGCAAAGTTGGTAACGGTTATACTGTGGGGGTGAGTGATGTTACTGTCAGCGGAGGACAGGGACATATGGGGTTAAATTTTGGAGTAATTCTCGCGTAAGGAGGCTGAAAAGCCACGGGAATATTCATGATGGAAATACTCTGTAGGTTGTCTCAGCCTCAACTCCTCAAGCTACTTCCAGAGACAATGACTGTGTCCAAGATATCCTCCCATTGTTAGGTCGAGGATGGCATGGTCGTCTCTCAGCTCCTCTTGGCGAGTGATTTTCCCTCCCTTCCCCAGGTCTTGGTCGGCGACTACTTCAACTGCCGACTCTCACACAGCCAAGAGTCTTGCATCTGGGGGTTTGTCTGTAAGCGAAATCCCCTCACTCCACAATCAGTCGTTCCATCTCCGCGCCAACCTTGGGGTTCAGAAATGCCTCTTTTATCTTGGCGGCCCACGGGGAAAACCCGGGATAAGCTTTTGCGAGCATGTAGGATTGGGGTCTTGGCTGTAGCCTGGAGAGGAGTCTCATGAATCAGATTCCTTGCTGGAGTAACAGCGCGTGGGGTAGAACTCCACATGACTCGGGGAATTTGAGGGGAATTTGAGGTTATTTTTGAGTGGGAGATGCTTAAATCTCGGTGAGGTTGGAATAGGCGAAGGAATGCCAAGGTGAAGACTCGGTGAAATAACAAGACCCGAGGATTGACCATTAGGGCATGTCATATCACAACAATCCTTTCGGTCAAGTGCGAGGATTTTATCCAATGTTATGCGGTCCCATATTTCTCCACGGCGCTTAGCACGAGAGATCTTCTCCCCGCAACTGACTGTCATTTAGCGTGCGGAACTTTAAACCTCCGCCCGTGCATGCACAATAAACAAGACATTCCCCGTTGGTCAAAAAAATGTGCTCATGGGGAGATTTACGGTTATCGTAGACGGCATATCGAACTATTCTTGGCTTTACTCTTGGCTACATAAAAGAGAAGGAAAAAATCGGAGCCGCAAATGGCCAAGATATTTTTATGTTATTCTAGAATAGGGTAACCTTGTTGTGGTGCATGGATCAAGTGGCGGGGAGACGGGGAGATCCACTTGTACACGGAGACAAGTCCGAGTCTCCAAGACCTCAAGATGGGGTAATGTCGTGATTGAAGTATATAAGTAACGAGTTCCCCGATAAAGTCTTGGGTGTGGCAGTCTGTTCGTTGTTGGTTCTTCAATTACTCAATTCAGAAGAGTCATGCATACAATTACATCACACGATGATCCGTCGTCAAACACGTTCGTTTGTTGTAGTCACAAGCACAGATGATCAGTCAAACCCTTCATCATACATTAATTCTGTCAAACTGCTAAAACATGCCGATCCCCCAGCTTTTCAGACGATCCCCTCCCCAGACTTCTTCGTCATCTCTAGTAAGTATTCTTGGTAGCCAAGCCCCAGAAGTAAGCCACCCACGCGCCAAGAATAAGCACAATGACGGCACAAAAGTTGATAACACCCAACTTCTTGTGCTTCTCTGCATGTCCCTCACTCTCAAACTCCCGCTTCTTCTCATTGATGATATGTCCGTTCGCAACTCTCTTCTTACGACTCCACTGAAGCTGTCCGATCACGTCTGTCGCGAAGCCCAAAGCGATCATGATACCCGCGACGACGACGGAGCCAGCTGCTAGTGTTACGTAGAGAATAGTGACATTATCGTATTTGTTCTCATCGCGATCTTGCAGAACGCCTGCGATGAGGCTGACGATGATGGTCATGCTGTTGTTGATGGCGATCTTGATGGCGTAGCCTGAGCCAAAGACTTCTTGGTACCACATGCTTGTGCGGATGCTGTCGATGATGACGGTTGGGCCGAAGGAGCTGGCGACTGCGAAGATGCCGAAGCTGGCTGCTGTGCCGGATACTGTAGGGCCCCAGGCAACGAGACACATGGACAGTAGCATGCCTAGTCCACAGACGAGCATGATTGTGAGACGCTGTCCGAGCATGTCGACAAAGATGCCGACTAGGGGAACAAAGAAGAAGCCGAGATACTGAGACATGGAAGAGTACCAGCCTGCCTTGACAGCTGAGATCTTGAACCGCTGCTCCGCCAGCTCAGTGCTATTCGTAGAAAACACATTCGCCGTTGAAGTTTGGAAGAGCGAGAACAAGCAGACCAGCCAAAACGACCAAGGCAGAGTAAGCATCTTCCCAATCTCAAACTTCTTATTATTCTCCGTCAACTTCTCCCCCGTCGCCGGATCCCTCGTCCCCGCATATCTCTTCTCACACCACCTCGTAAACCACCAAAAGAACAGCGTCGCCACGTTTGTGAACAGGTTCATAAACACAGCCATCCAGTACGCCCAGCTGAAGTTGCCGAGATTATCAGCGATGACATTCGCGGTGGCTTTTCCGACGAAGGATCCGATCTTGCCGATGCCTAGCTCGAATGCGAGGGTGGATGCGAAGCCGGAGGAGGGGGGGAACCAGGAGGAGAAGATCTTGTATTGGGCGACTTGGGTGGCTACGTCGCCGAGGGCTTGGATGACGATGCCGCCGATCATGAATTTGTAGGAGCGCACTTGGGTTGCGGCTGCGACGAGGATGGCGCCGATGGAGAAGACAGCATTGCCCCAGAGCATGGTGCCTAAACCCATTAGAAAGGATGTAGATTGAGGGTTGAGTGTACATACTAGCTCCACCATATCGATCTGTGAGAATACCACTGGCGAGGATAAGAGCGGTCTTGATAAAGTTCTCACTTGTATCAAGAACAGCATACTGAGTATTCGTAATGTGAAGTTCCTGTCTCTGTCAGTCAAGTTCTTCATGAAGAGATGGTCAGCGTACCTTTTTGAGGGTACTCTTCAAAGCACCAGTGACGCCACTACTCCAATGCCCCCCAAAGCCAATCATACTAACGATGACGACAGACAAGATCTTCATGCTCAGGGGCACAGGCTTCTTGCCATGGTCATCGCTCCCACTGTCTGAGTGGTCAGACACTGGAGAGATGGTCTCTGTCTTGAGCTCTTTGGACTCCATGATGCTCTGATGACGAAAGAAGATGAGATGAGATGAGATGGAAGAGATTATCAGATAAAACAGCGACAGCTGTCAGGTCTTTATCAGATCAATCTCAGTGGGGCATCCTCTATGTTTATATTTTCCAGACAAGGTTTTATTTTCTCACGTTCGCAAGCTAGCGGGGGCCCACTTGGCGTGTCACTCACGCGAGCTGAGTCTGGACCCTTCGCAGTGCCCGAGAACCATTGAAGGTTAAAAACTCTTCTAGAACGATTCTAAAAAGGGAGATGTTTATAACAGCGGGCGTATCCCCGGAGATGTTTTTCTTCTTTTTGTACCAAAATCTCACGCTCATGACTCTTCAAAAAGCAATTCTCTTTTTTTAAAAACACAACGAGTTTGGATTTGATACGCGTTCTCCGGTAGCTCAGAAGCCCCCTAAATTTTACCGTGTCTTCGGTACATGGGTGCACATCCCTTCCCTAAAAAGCTAGACCCCCCGAAACCGCCTGACATCGGAGCGAGAAGGTTTATCACTGTGAGACACCAAGACCCGCAGATCCCCTCCTCTCATCCTCCCACTTCTCTCACTGTGAAAAAAAAACACCAAAGATCATCGCAGCTGATCTGATTGATAACAAACACTAAAAATATGGCCTGTTTATGCGGGTGCATCAATCAACTGATTGATAACTTTGATCCGAAAACGGCCGCCGGCCTCGCCTCATCCCTGAACAAGCACCTCGAGGCCATCCGCAGCATCCTCGCTAGGAATAAATCCCTCGCCAAGGAGGTGCGCTACCAGATCATCCCCAGCAACCAGCGCACAGCAAAGATCTTGTCTCTGCACTCTATCGATCTTGTAAAGATTGAGAGGCTGCATAGTGTGTTTAAAGATGACGTTAGGGGTTTTTGGGTGGCGTCTGGTGATGCGTTGCACCAGGAGTTACGACGGCGGATCTCGTGTATTACGATATTTCTGAGATCGAAGGTGGATGATAATGCGTGGGCGTCGCATGATGTCGCGAATCTTATACAGGGACGTACGTTGTCCGAGTTGAGATATGCGGGTAGTAAGTATATCAAGATCGCTAGGAGATTGGGAGGGATTGGGTCGATCCTCTGGCTGCCGCTAGAAATACCGGCATCGACGTAAGTGTCTTTTTGGGAGTGAACCAATCGGCTAAGCTGACGAGATCAGGTATGAGCGTTACCTTAACATGGATGACGCCGAGGCCTTTGATCACATCCAGAACCTAGGCGCCGACGCGCCGGACCTGGACCTTTTCGTGCAGCGCCTCATCACGGCTCAACTTGACGGTCGGTACCTTACGCTTATATCCACGCGAGGCCCCCGCTAACTAACACGTGCTAGATCCCTCGCTTGCATTGTCACATCGAAATTTACTGCTAGAGTATGGAGACTGCATATCACCAGCCGAGCAGGGTCTGCTTCTGCTGCATGCCCTTGGCGGAAATGACATTCCGCTCGATTTGCTCAAATGCGCCAAGATTCCCATGAGACGATGGACCAATGAAGGAGAGATACAGAGCATAAAAGCCTCCGATTTCGGGTTCAACGCTGAAATAATCGGGTTGCTTTCTAGTGATGAGCGTCTTGCGGAATTAGGTCAACGACCGGAAGTTACACAGCAGGCCTTGGAAGACGGCACAATTATCTGGTCTTTATCGCCTGAGGCGCAAAAAGAGCTTTCTCATCGATTAACACCGCAGACGACGGAAGATTGGGCGACTACCGCGCTCAGGTTGCTGTGCTTTGCGTGTCCCCCTTGCTACGAAGGCAAAGTCAATTGGTACGCCCAGTACGATCCCTCCCAGCCCTAGCTTGCTTGATACTTGAAGCTTATGACGTCTCAACATTGTCGACTAACATTCCCAGGGCACTGCCTCTCAAAAAGGCGATATGGAATCTTCTTGACAAAGCGACCAACCAGAAACGACTCCCCTCATCGCTTCGCACGTGCGTCATCGAAGCTCTCCTCTTTTTCTGCGAACGCGACCTCTTCGCAATTCGGTATGCAGCCGTTGAACGAGCAAAGTCGCTTCTTCGTAAAAATATGTCGTTTTACTACCAAGCTTCAGTTACTCTCTTCGACAGCATAATATCGCGCATTGACGGAAACTTTCAGCGGTCGGAAGCTCTGATTGTTGACTTTTTGGCGGCGGATCATGAGGGAAATACACGATCTGATAACGCGCTACGAGGAAGATTGCACATTTCTAATATTGAGAACAAGATACATCGGTATGATCCCGCAGTTGCATCAACGATATATAACTGGGAGGGAATTCATCCGCTTTCGACATTTGAGATTGAAGTTACGAGGAGACTTCAAGGCGTGGCGGCAAAGTTCTTCCATTCAATCGGAGACTTCAAGACCACTCGAGCATCGTTGGAACAGCACCTTTGGCTCAACTCTACGATGCCGATAAGACCGAATACTCGGCTACTTATTGTTACAAGGCTAGCAGAGATTCACTGCGAATTGCTCGAGTATGAAAAAGCGCTCGAGATCATACAGGTCGAACTCGATGGCATGACTGCACGCAAAGGCCGCCCGTTCCGAAGATTATCCATGGCCAGAGCAGAAGGCTACATCGGCCTCAACCGCTTATCCGACGCAACCACCGTTCTTAACGAGCTCATCAGCGTGGAACCGCCTGAACTCGATGATCTAAATGATCAAGTTCTCCGTGTTCGCCGTCTAATCCTCTCAGCACGTATCCACCACGAAGGCAATCACTACCCCGAAGCGCTACAGCACTGGCAGCTCACGGGTCAAATGATAGATAGTCTATCGATCTTCAAGTCACGGCATGGCTGGACCCTCGCCATTGTACATTTATCCATGGCGCACGCGCATATTGCGCTTGGGAATGAGGACCTTGCGCGACAGGCGTGGAATGCAGGTGTTGAGATTGCGATGAGGGAGAGGTTCGAGTATGTGTTTCCCGTGCTGGCGACGACGTGGCTGCATAAGATTGTGGGGGAGATTCATGAGGTTAAGGGATGGCCTTTGAGGGTGATGTTGCCGGGAGGGAAGTCGGATTTGACGTGGCTGTAGGAAGAGTGGTGGTGTTGTTCGTGTATATAATTGGACTTGTATTCTTGATGTCAGGCATGATGGTGATTTTGCAAAAAGAGAGGATTTCGAACTTGCGAACTGCAAAAACGAAGAGTGAGTGGCGCAGGGAAGATTTTAGGTATTTAGGTGCGGAGTTTAGAGAGTTATAGGTTCTAGGAGAGATACCACTGCACCACTCACCCTTCGCCGGGGGCATTGACAGTGTTTTTGGTATATATGGGTATCATGCTGACAGCTCTGTGAATTGAAAACTTTGTCTTTGTATTGAACGTGATTGTATGCGGTGGCTGCCTGGAGGGAAGTTCGATCTGGCTTGCTGTATCAGTGGGATGATAATGTCGTGACCTTTTGGATGACGATGCAAAAAAAGGAAGATGTGATCTCGAACTTGTGACTTGCAAAAACGAAGGATGAGCGGTGCAGGGAAGACTTTAGGTATTTAGGTTCGGAGTTTAGAGAGCTATAGGGTGTAGGAGAGTACCGCTGCACCACTCACCCTTCGCTGGGGATACACAGAGCCATTTTGGTATATAAGGGTAGGCACTGATACCACTTCGCAGGCAGCCTTTGCCGCTGCATCGTGACCAATCGTTCTTGGGGGCCCAATTGTCAGGGGTAGCCACTGAGCGTACTGCTGCCTAGGGGGGAAGTTAGATCTGACTTGCTTGTAGCACCACGCCCATGTTTCTCCATAATGAGACGATCTCTACATCGTCCCATAAATCGACCAGGACATCAGCGTTGTATTGTTCTGTCCCTAGAGCTGTTCGATATCACCTGCAAGGACGTAAAGCCATCTCGAAAAGTCATAACCTGTTATCATATCTGATCGACATCTGTTCTGAGGTCACCAACAACAGTCAAGCAAGTCATCAGTTAAAAAAAGAAAAGAAAAAGAAAAAGACGATCTCGAACCTGCGACCTCCAAAAAACGAAGGATGAGCAGTGCAGGGAGGATTTTAGGATTTTAGGTGCGGATTTAGAGAGTACCCATTGGCTCGACTTAGGTAGCAACATCCCTCAACCCAAGAGGTGCGAGCCAACGGGTATGGGTTTTAGGAGCGGAACCACTGCACCACTCACCCTTCGCCGGGAACATTGAGAGAGATTTTGGTATATAAGGGTATCGAAGACAGAGTGACGGGACTAACTGTGGCTTTGCGTTGCTTGCGAGGCCTGTGGCGATGAGCTTGTGCAGAGAAGTCGGGAACCAATCGTGAAGTTCTGCCTAAAGCTTAAACGCGTCAGCAGCAGTTCTTGTCTTTCTGACTGAATTTTATTGGAAATCATGATATTTCGTAGGTCTCGAGATATTTGGCATGCACGTGGCGTTATGAATAAATAGAAGGATTGAACGTGGTCTGATTATTCGGGTAGTGAATAGCCACTAAGATCCCCGCAAAGTCGTCGGAAAAGCCAGATATAGATAAAATCGCAGAGATTCTGTAAATTAAATCAATAACTTTCAGACTTTTCCAGGTCCCTCACTCATAGTACGTCGTCCTTCAATTTCCATCATTTGATCGGCCATCAGACCTCGTGCTAAACCCTTTAAGTAAGATTGCATCAACTGAATAGTTTCGCGTTCCGCCTCGATGGCTGTTCCTCAAAGTCACAGACGATGCCGGCAGGGTAAAGCTTCTCTCAAAGGCACACCAACACCGTCGAGGGTTGCCTGGTCTGAAAAGTATACGGGACTTGACGCTGAGTAACTTATGACGCTCCTTTTTAACACTGACTCATACGTAACGTAACAGCGACATTGAAAACATCTGGCAACTGTCTTGGCGCTGTGGATTCTATCGTGGGGGCCCCGTGCTTATGAGCGTCTTGTCTGGCATTGACATTGCACCCTGGGACCTGAAAGGATCGTGGAGGCTCTAGACTGTTATTTAATCTCTTTGATCAGAATTCATGTTCGTTCAGTTGACAGATGAGTGCCTGTTTCGCCAACCAGAAAAAGCAAGGAAGCTCAATGTACCAGCTACTAGGTGGCAAGGTCAGAAACAAGGTCCGTGTCTACAGCTAGATTAGTGGCGACAGACCAAATGACGCAAAGGCCCAAGCGTAAGTAAGTGATTCTACTCATGGTGCCAACTACTCACGTCTATTAGTCAAGCCCGCAAGGACCAAGTCCCTCGCAGTCGAGATGAATGGTACAGCAGAAACAGCGTTGGAGGCCTTGCCATTGGTCTTCAAGGAAGTCGTTTTCCGGGTCCCGGCAGTTAACTAAATTGGGTTGGACTTTTTTGCAGTTAACTTCCTTAGTCGTGTCCACAAACCCATGGCCAAACGTCTTGCCAAAGCTCTAGAGCCATATGAGCCGCTTTCCATCGAAGAACCCTTGCTCTCTTGAAGCTAGAATTACAGTATTCTCCGTTAATCTAGATAGTAAATGGAACACAATAGCCCCTGATATTATTATTTTGCTGCTTTATCCTATATAGTTATACCCACTAACCTATAGTAACGTATGCCTTCAGATGAAATGACCGTCATTCTGAAGATATCTGCCGTCCGACAGAAGTGGCAATCGCCGAAACATCTCCATTGATTTAGGTGGCTATGGTCAGGGGCGTGAGGGATTTCTTTTCGGTGTCATATGCGCAGGCCAACGAACTGAGTCAAGATCATCGAGGCCCATTTTCCCTCACCTCTACTTTAAAAGCTTTTGGATGAAAATCGAGGTACAGCCCACAAGGGCTATAAATGTCCTAACAGGTACTTAGATTAGACATTATCAGTAGTCTATCTATTCTGATCTACTTGCTGTTTACTTTAGTATTATCTCTATTTATATATTAAGTATTAATAATATTCTTTAATTCTATTATAGTAAAATATATCTGTTTAATCGCGGAATAGGACATTTGTAACCCCTGGGGATTGTATAGCGCACAGTCTGTGCCAAACGATCGGCCACAGATAGAGCAGACGTTGACTCACCTGATGGAGAAGTCAACGGGCTGTCACTGCATTGATGAGTTGGTCAGCTTGGCATGGATACCGACTTCCGGTACTAAATATCTTTGTTTCTCGTTGCTTACTATAGCGTTTCTTAGCTCGTCTATGTTCGCCTTACTATTGTCGCCTACACTGAGACCGAAGAGCCTGTATATTTTCTACTTATGATATTACTCAAAAGCTATAAAGATTGCTATAGTGTATAATTATTTTATGCTTTCTCTGTTAATCTGGCGAGGAATATCGATTTAGTTACGAATACTTGACATATGTCAATGCAACTGTACCACCGTATATTTGTACTAAAAGAGCTATACTGTTGATCATAACCAGTCCCGTCTTTCAGCTGTCGTGGCATAAACTCAATTTTCGGAGTATTTCTGATCAACAAATCGGATCGTCAGCTTTCGCTTCAAAAGTCCCACAGGGGTACCCCAGTTTCATAATGAATCTGGCAGGTAGAGTTGATGATCCATGATGTGAGTGCCAATAGAGACAAGCTTCACTTCACATCCCGTTGCAGCCCCGTAATAACAAACATCTCCGCCTACTTACACAGATTCACTGTATTGTACCATGCCTTACAGTATGGACTCCCTGCTCCTTCTTGGGAACGACCCACCGCTGGCCGATCTCATTGCGCTTTGACGGTAAGGGAAGCAGGTCGTCGCTCTGTACTTTGCAACTGACCAATATCTATATAAAGGCTGCGAAGCTGCCATCTGGATCAAGATTCAGCAGGCGCTCTCGAATTCCCATTCCCATCCATAACTATAACCAAGATCTCTGCCAAAGATGCAGCTTCTACACGTCCTCACTGGTCTCCTTGCTGGAGCCTCAGTTGCCATTGCGTCTCCAGTCTCAGAACCTGATACTAAGCTTAAAGCCCGCCAGTTCAACTATGGGGTTAGTGTCTCGGCTAAACTTTATTCCAAATCGGGTACTAACTATTTGGAAGAAATGTAATGGCACTAGTTGCAAGGTCGCACTGTCTAATCTGTATGTTCCCTATCTGTTCTATCTGCTGATGAACTATACTGATACTGTACCTAGGGGGTGCGACATTGGCTCGGTATTGAACCTCTATTCGTAGCCTGTTACTATTTACTAACACAACTGTCACTAGTGCACCAGGCAGAGCGGGGCTGGCGATGGATCAACTTGTTGGATTGATGATAGGGATCACAAGGTTCACTGCCCTGGAAGGGGCTAATTCCTCATTCTTTAGCCAAAAGCTATTTACGCACTTGGAAGAATGGTTTAAGGTGATATATTAAGTACATTGTCTTGAGAGCAGGATGTCTTTCCTTAATACTCCCCATGTTAACAAATCATAAGAACTTGTACAGGACAGAACGCTAGTTAGTCCTAATTTTAGCAATCCTTCCCACTATAGCTATGAGTTTGACTATTGCAATTAATTAGTCTCGGACTTCTGTGTCTGGAGATCTAATAGCTAACCCATTGCATAAAGGTAAGTGCGTGAATGAGGTTTTTAACAGACCTTGAACTACCTTAGCTAAGATGAAACGGCGGAGATGAGAGGTGAGGAGAGTGCACAGGTCACGATCACAGCCAACTGAATATCACGCTAACAAGCCGTAGATTTCCCGATAGAGTTGCACGATGGCCATGCCAGCGGCATTCCTCTGGGCAAACACCCAGATTTTCAATATCGATGAGCATCATCGGACCGGACATTACGTAGCATATAGTAGATACTTGAATTAATTCTAGGAATGTAATGATGCTGCCTTAACCGCTCCTGTGACTCTTGCTTAGGATGTCCTGCACATTTTCTTACCTTGGGAAGGATACACGAAGCATGCAAGGGTCAACTCGTGCACGTGATATAATCCAGCCCAATTCAATTTTCTGCGCCAAAGACGAGTCTTGTATCACCCTATGCCTCAACACCTCAACATGTCTTCCTCCAGTGACGATGGGGTAGATCCAGTTGATCTCGCCAGCAACATCGGCACATGGGTCGCCGCTGGCGTAGCCATCATTGCGCTAGTCGGTGTAGTCGGTCCTTATCTTGCACTCCAAGCGTCGATGAGTGATAGAAACCGCGCTATGAATGCGGTGCAAGATCAACAGCAGAAGTACATCTCCAGAGGATGGCGGCTGATGAGAGGACTACGCGTTTTTAGAAGGATTCGCGTGCCCAACCTTGCACCGGGTTACATCACCAATGAACCGGATACGGCCCCGCTTATACCGCCTCTGAGTGCAGCTTTGGGACGCTGGGGGTTCAAGACGAGGGATTATCTGCCGTGGAACACGGGCTGGGCTAAAATTTCTGAATTGATTGAGTCTTATGAAGTGCGGGATGGGATTAGCAACCGACAAGTTGAGTTGGACGTACCCAAGACTGGCGGAACGCTGGAAGTTGTCAACAGTCGGACTGCGTTGGTAGTCAACAAACACTGGATCCTGATTCTGGGTCTTCTCGGCCGATATGGAGACCGTGTTGACAAAGGCATCCTGCAGCGAAAGGGAATCAGGAGGAACTTTGATGGGGAACGAGCCTCAATCCGACATTTCGCTTTACCGAGAAAGGCTAAGCAGAGGGAATCGGATTTACATTTCGAATGGGTCCGCAAGAAACAGAGCCACGCAATGAGCAGAATGAGAGGCTCGTCTAGTCGGGACTCAGCAAGTTCAAGATCCTGGTCAGACAGCGACCCAGACTCTGATGGAACAGTGATGGCTGTCCGCCGCAGTGCCTATGGGACCATCACTCTTGAGACGACACCCCAACCTACGATATACGGTACAACGGGCAAATTGCAGCAGCTTGGCCGACACAAAGGATCTTGGAGTTATTTGACATCTATATCGTTTGTACCGCATATTGCGAAAGAGATCTTTGAAGCAGGTGTCGATGAGAGGAGGGAAGGTTCCTCGCTGCAAACTTTGTTCTGGCTCGCTCATGGCTTCTTACCGTGTGGTAGGACAGCAGAAGGGCGACAGATGGTGATATCTCTAGAAGCACCAGATCTTTCTCTTGCATCGATCGGTAGGAATATGGAGGATACTCTGGCCTGGCCTGCGTATTCACTACAAGAGTCTGACGATATTCCTATATCAATTGGTATTGCAATGCAGTGTCTCGGTATTCCCGAACCACAGATATTGCAGTTCCTTCCACTTGATGCAGCGAGCCAAGCAAAGCGGGTGCTGGAAAAGACCAGTCATCACTCTTATGACGAGACTCAGGGTTCAGAAGATGAATCAGATGGAAGAAATCGCCGATGGGAACGTGAGCTACCAGCACAACAAGCCGGTCTCAGCATCGATGGTCCCTGGGTTCGCTGCTCAAATCCATTACAAGAAAGCTTCTGCCTATTCCGAAGACGAGATTTTGAAAAGACCCTGAAACTTGTCCTCACTATCGACTGGGACAACTGGGGATTTTTGATATGGAAGGATAAGTTCTGGATCTCGATTCTACGGCGGACCACTAGTATCCTGAAGATCAACGAGATATGCGACTCTGAGTTTGGGCAAGCCTTCGGAATAAAGTCTCACTCTCGAGTTTTTGACTGGAAGCAGAATGGCAAGTTTTATCCACAAAGATTGGCAGATCAGCTAGCTTTCGACAAGTTTCTGACCGAGTATCTCAACACCTATGATCTCCAGGCTCTTCGTCTGTCGCTCGGAGTTCTTTACATTTTGGATGCACAACTCCGAGAGAGTACCCTAAAGGTGTATGCCAATCTGTGCAATAACGGAGAAAACAACGATCCTCGTTCCGAAGCAAGGCTAAAATACCTTGAAACAGCTCTGGAAGAGGTTGAGGCGGAGCATCGCATCCAGAAGATCATGCACAAGAATGACGAAACACCGTATATGAACAAAGGGATGGCAGGGATTTCAGATTCCGAGTCTGTTGAAGAAGTCTATACGCATATGTTGATAAGAGCCGTGGATACTGAGACGCTCGACCACTTCAACATCGTCTATGAACCAGTGAGTACCTGTGAATTCCGAAGAAACCTACTGACGATAAAAGGCCGACGATTTATTGTACCGCATCACCGGGTACATTGCCTCCTGGGAGCAAAAGATTCTGTTTCAACATACATCTCTACGCCGAGAGCTCAACCAAATGAAAGCCCGTATGGTTGGTGGCGTGTTGGAGTATACGTACAAGACGAGGCAACTGAAATGGTACTCTGATAAGACCTCCATGATGGAGTATACCACTTGGCAGTTGAGCCCTCAAGATATAGTCATAACTGGTGAGAAAGAGTCGATGTGGATTGAGGAGAAGGATATGGCTATGGTAGCGTTGTGGGCAGCTAATAGGGCGGCGATGTGGATTGGTGCTCAGGACTCAAAGCCTTTGCTGGAGTTTGTTGAAGACTTGGATACATATGCATATGTACTGTAGCCTATAGATAATGCACTACATGGTAGAAAGAGCCAAAAAGAACTCAACTCTATTGACTCGGGCGAAAAGCCTGCACTCAAAGTGGCGACCAGTCTCAATAGCCTAGGCTGACTCACCAACACGAAGTCAAGGATGAGAGGCTTAGAATATCTACCCGCTTCCGTTAGCTCCTTCTGCCTACACACACGGATCCCAAGGTGTCAAAGTTCCGCTTCCGTTAGTGTATAGGAAAGGCGAATCTTAGCCGCAACTAGCGGCTTAGAGATCGTCGTTTATGTTGATAGAGATAAGGAAACCTCCCACATCGGTATACTTATAACAATATGTCGCATCCGTTGTCAAAGACGTAGAATAGCTCATGATTTTCGAACTGGCCTTTAAATAAACCCCATTAGCAATCAATTGTCGCTCTACATTCCTCTTTGTATCCAAAACGCTATATCGCTACCACACGCAGCAAAAATGACAGCCAATGTCGCTCAGGATAAGGAAATGTACTCTTCTTCCAAAGAAGGGCTTCGGGACCTCATGCAGGCAGCAGACCTTGCCACAGACCGCGAACACCAGCTCTCCAATCTCCAGGCGCTGAGGGAGTACTGGAAAGGTCTCGCATGGGCATTCTTCATATCACTCACCAGCATACTCGCCGGCTTCGACCTTACCGTATGCGCTACCTTGCCCGCCATACCCGCGTTCCAGAAGCACTATGGATATGAATTCGACCCTTCCGGCGAGCCAGGAGCCTTCACCATCCCTGTCCCGTGGCAGGTCGCTCTCATTGCGGGCGTTGTCTCCGCGCAGACGGTGGGGGCGGTGTTTGGAGGTCCTGTTGCAGATCGGTTCGGTAGAAAGGTTCCCATCTACTTCTGCCTGGCTGGGAATATAGCGTTTACCTTTCTCGAGATGCTGGGCACTAGCCTTGGGATGGTCTTTGCTGGGAGCTTTCTCAACGGCATCTGCTATGGTTTCTACTTCGTCCTTGCGCCGACGTATGCAGCTGAGGTTGTGCCTTATCATCTGAGAAACATCTCTATTGCATTTACCAATATGGGAATCATCATCGGTACCCTCCTCGCCTCGGGCGCTACGAGAGCATCTATGGTCCGCGATGATGAATATGCCTATAGAATCCCCTTTGCACTGCAGTGGCTCTGGTGCGTTATCATTGGCTGTGGGCTCTGGTCATGTCCAGAATCACCGTGGCATCTGGTCCACAAGGGCAAGCTCCTGCAAGCCGAACATTCCCTCAAGAGACTAGCTACTGTCGACGGCACCGAGAACTACGCCTGTATCGTTGCTCAGATGGAAAAGACCAATCGTCTCGAGAAGGAACGCCTCGAGTCATCTTCGTACCTCGACTGTATCAAAGGGACGGACCTTCGGCGCACTGAGATCGCCACCATGCCATTCCTCACGCAGATTCTCAGTTGTAACCTTTTTCTTTCTGTAGTGACATACTTCCTCGAGTTGGCCGGCTTGGGAACGACGAGTGCTTTCAATTTGAGCATCGGCACGTATGCTCTTGGGCTCATTGCAAATATTGCTTGCTACCCTATGATGTTGTATGTCGGGCGCCGCCCTGTCTACGTCTGGGGAAGCCTCGTCATCACGATACTGCTCTGCCTTGTTGGTTTCTTGGACTTGGCATCGAATTACGACACTAACAAGTCGTTTGCATGGGCCCAGGGAATCTTACTGGTTATAACCTACGGCGTCTATAACCTGACCACTGCGCCAGCCTCCTTCATCATTCTGTCAGAAACGCCAGCTACGAGGCTACGATCACGGACTGTTTCTATTGCTGTAGCAATCCAAGATGTGGCGTCCATCGCTGTACTAGTCGGTCTACCCTATCAACTCAACCCAACTGAGGGCAACTGGCGTGGCAAGATGGGCTTTTTCTACGGAGGCTTAGCGGCGATTGGGTTCATCTGGAGTTTCTTCCGACTGCCAGAAATGAAAGGTCGCACCTACGAAGAGCTCGATATCCTATTCCAGCGAAAGACGCCCACCAGAAGCTTTTCGACTGCCGTTACAGATATTCACGAAGCTACTGTGATTGAGCTGAAAAATAGGTTGGAGACAGTCCCTGGTAAAAAGAATGCAAGTGGTTGAAGGTTGAGAGTCTTTGGTTGCTCCACTATACGGGCTGAGGACAGAAGTATTAAATCAGGACCTTTGTAGATGTATTTATCTGGAGCTCTCCTATCACAATTATTTTCTACAGATCAGATCTAGCCGCAATGGTCAGAGTTATTGTCTTTATTTCAATACCCACAACCCATCACAGTAAAAGGTCTGCACGTCCATACTTCTACCTATTTCGGACCTGTCGCAGAATTACATGCAATTATCTGAAATCTTGTTTGCCGTTGCTATATTCTGTAGTATTCGTCTTTCCACGCCACCCAGCTAAGCAAGGCCATAAAGATAGCTTTTCTCTGCATAGTCTCTATCCTCGAGAAAAAAAGTGAACGTCGTGGCCCCTCCGATGACCCTCATCGTCGTCCAGCTTCACACTACAGATAGCTCCGGAACCACTCCATCTCTCTAGCAATGAGATCAATACGAGCTGGGATGTTCCTAACACCATGTCCCTCCTCGGGGTACGTAAGAAGAACCGATGGAACACCCTGCTCGATCAGACCGTGGTGAAACTCAACAGCCTGGCCAGGGGGGGTATTCTTGTCCAATGCTCCACACACCAGCATCGTCGGCGTCCTGGTCTTGCGGACGTGGTGAATCGGTGAGCGAGATAGATACTTCCCACCAAAGTCGTGCACATCGTCAGCCAGGAAGTCCTTACAGAACCGTGCGAGGTTACTCGCGAAGTGCTCGTTGACCCAGTCTGTCACGGGACTCGTGGGTATCGCGGCCTTGAAGCGATCCGTCTGGGTGATCAGCCAGGCTGTCATGAAGCCACCGTAGCTATTCCCATATAATCCAAGCCGGCTAGGATCAGCCATGTCCTTATTCACCAGATAATCGATGCCGCTCAGGTAATCTAGAGTATCAGCGCCGCCCATGTCGCCATAGACCTCCTTGGCAAAGGACTGCCCACGACCCCACGAGCCTCTTGGATTGGGCTCAAATACAGCGAATCCTGTATCTAGCAATACCTGCAACTGCACATCTAGGCCTAGATACCTGGGTCTCCAGCCGAACACTGGGCCTCCGTGAATGTGCATAATGGTAGGGAATGGCCCTTTGGTAAGTGGGTGGAGGTAGTACCCGTAGATATCTAGTCCGTCTGGAGCCTTCCACTTTACCGCCTGTGCTTGTCCTAACTTTCTGATTCTTTCCTGCAGCTCAGAGGATGCGAATGCTTTGATAGGTCGGACGCCGAGTGAAGAAGCCACCACCAATGTTGGAGGTGTGAACCAACCTTGCTGTACGAAAGCAACGTTAACTTCACCATCTCTATACCCAGACACCTGAGAGATGCCTTCTCCAGCGACACTAAGCTCCTCACTACTCCAAAGCTCTTGAATCAGGCTTGTCGACCGCTTATACGCAAAGACTACATCTCGCCCGTCACGCAAGCCAGAAGCAACAAGGTCATCATCTCCCACCCAAGAGATGGCACCCACATTGATGCCGCCAGTATCAATCTTGGACACTTGACCCGTCGAAACTTGGAGGATGTGAAGATCACCCGTCAAGATGGCTCTGTCACTAGCGACCCCCACCGCAAACGCCACAAACGCACCGCTAGGACAAGTCGTGAGCCAGTCCATCGGGAGCTCTGAACCAAACACATGCTTCACAGCTCCCCCCTGCAGAGGAATCTCGCAGAGTGAAGCGTGATACCAATGCTCCTCTCCAGGAAGATCGGAGCACAACGCCAGGATGGCAGTGTCAGATAGCCAGACAGCTTGCCAGATGTTGATTGTCGCTGAGGTGACTTTCTCCGATACGCCAGTTGCTACACAGTGCACCCAGGCGGTGCGGTATGCCCCAGCAGTGGGCGTCGCTTCTATCATAGGCATCCAGCTGCACTCAGAGGAGATCCTTCCAGAGCCCTGCGACGCCCGCCCTCCATCCACGCCAGCCAGATCAGCTTCCAGACCGGCCACGACTAAGAGAATCTTTGTGCCATCAAGCGACCAAGATAGCTGTTCCACATTCCCAGGAATCCTGTCTGTGGACTTGATGTTCTCGGAAGCTAGGTCCAGGACCTGCAGCTGGCTCAAGCCATCAACTTGGGACAGAAAGGCGATGGTTGTACCGTCAGGCGACCAGCATGGTTTAGAGTCTGAGCCACTGCGGTTTCCAAAAGTAGTCATGCTTCCGTCGGTCACGTTCACTATGGCTAGTCTGGTTGACCCGCGGCCTTTGAGATCCTCGTAAACAGTCGTGATGCCAGCGACAATCCTTCCGTCTGGAGAACAGGACACATCCCCGAACATAACTGCGGTGTCTTTGGAGGGCTGTAAATGTTCCTGGTGCCGTTTCCATATGTCTTTGTATATGGATGATGTAGTGATATCCCTCGTGGTCGTCAGCGCAGGCAAGTCTGCCGTTCTCGCTGTGGTGACCATGGTCGAGATCGAGATGAATGGTGAGCTAGTTGAGCTTCTCCGAAGACCTGATGATGACAAAGATCACGATATCTTGTTAGGGGTCATTGATTTGATATCGTTGATCGACCTAACTCAGTATCATAACTAATCCCCAGCTATGCCTTCTAAAATAGTGCTGCAGTAGGCTTGACGCGGGGCTTGGACCAGCTTCTGTTCCGCTTCCGCTTCCGTTCCCCGCCTTGGAACCGTGTTATGACGATAAATCTCGGCCCGATAAGCTGCCCTGGGCTCAAAAACAAGGCATTGGATAGTAAGACAGAGATAACGATACCATGAGTCATCACCCGGTTTGGTGCCGCTTATCCTGCAGACACTGCAAAGCTACCATGGCATTTACGAATTCAGATTGGTTGAAGCGTAAAGCTTGACCTATCACCTACATCAATTATACTAGCAAATATACCTACCTATATTAAGAAGTCACAACTAAACTAAATCATGGATTAGTCTGTGTTAGATAAACAGCTAATCTCAGATTAAGAATAATACTTATATCTTTCTACTTTATCGCTCTATAATAGCCTTTACATTGGTAACTTATAACAGAGCATTCTTAGTATATCTCAAAACTATTAATCTATTATCATAAGGCTCTAAATCGGATATAGACTGGCGATTTGTCCCAAACAATACATGAAGCTTGATCATCAAGATCCCATGACGATGCCTCAGCAGCCAGGACAATGCTGAACCTTGACATGATTCTACACAGCAATAGACGCGTCTCGGCAAGGGCCAGGTTTTTGCCCAGACATCCACGAGGCCCTAGACTAAAAGCGACCATGCACTCCTTGACGTCTTTGTCGAATTCTGGTCCTGAATTCTCCAACCATCTCTCCGGCAAGAAGTCATGAGGCCGATAGAAGTTCTTCTCATCTCGTTGTGTTGCATACACGTGTGCCGATAGTAATGTCTATGAGATGTCAGCTGGGCAAGGCTTGACTAAATATGCTGTGGTAGGTCATGCCCCAACTTACTCCTTTTGGTATGGCTATTCCAGAAACCGTCACAGGCTCATGGGCCTCGCGAACCAGCGGTCCTGTGATTGGAGGATGAATACGCAGGCCTTCCATGATGATGGCTTGTAGATAAGGTAGCCTCGTCGTTGAGACAACAGAGATCTCATCCTCGCTTGCAAAGTGATCGTGCAGCTCTTCCCGTAGCTTTTGCTGGTCACGAGGCAGCCGCGCAACATAGTACGTGATCGTCGTTAACAAACTCGACGTAGTCCCAGCACCCGCCCCCAAAAATGTTCTGGAATTCGCCAGCAGCTCCGCATCAGACATCGGATGCTTATCCCCTCGGTGCTGCAGAATATGGCCGATCAAGTCCGGTCTATCCGGACTCTCGGCGAGTCGTCGCTCTAGCGTCAACTGAGCGGCTTTGAGGAAATCTCCTATCTTGGCCATGCCCTTGGTAGGTAAGTAGCTTGGCCATAACTGGCGGAAGAGCCAGTTTCGACGCATGGTGTTGAGGAAGGCTATTTGCAGCAGGGACTCGTGGGCTAAAGACTCGTAGTGGCGGTACTCTGGGCTCTGGAGGGTATTGAACGAATCTCCGAAGGCGAGATCGCTGATGAGATCAAAGGCAACCCAGCTGAACATGTCTGTAACGTTGATGAGACCATTATCTGTGGCTCTAGCCTTCTCGATGAAGGTGATACACGAGTCGATATGCCGGTGGATGAGGATCTGCTGGTCCAAGAGGCCCTTTGCCGAGAACGCGAACGACATGACCCGTCGCTGGCGTGAATGATCTGCGTCCAACGCTGCAGCTATACCCCTTGGACCTCCCTCCGTGAGAGGTCTCGAAACGGCATATCGGTCCTTATTCAAGGCTCTGGTCTTGCCGGTCGAGTAGATGTCGTGCCATGCTTTGGAGGTGTTGAACGAGAGCTCGTTGGGCCCGACTCTCACAACGTCGCCGTATCGGCGGTGCCAGGCGAGGACGGTGCGGTGGAAGTCCTTTCTGCTGAACGCCCATATCCATGGCCATCCTGATAGCGCTGCGAGCCTGGGCCCGGGGATCTTGGCGAGGGGTGAGAGGAAGATGTTGTACACGAGCCAATACCCGACAATGCAGACTCCTACTGCAATTACCTGTGGACATGAGCATCAAAGAGTATTGTGCGTAATTGGCTTGGATGGATAAACTTACGAGAATCTGAGTCGAGCTTAGATATTCAAGCATGGTCGCTGAGTCTACCTAGATGTTGCCCTGTCTGTGATGCGTAATGTCGGTCCTGACACCCTCGGGCTCATACCTCGTATATTAGAGTGTGACAACAGCATTGACTTCGCACTAACATTACACATGTGAAAACGGATACGGGGTCTTGTCTGACCGTGTTTTGCTCCTCCCGAACATCCTTGGGGGACAAGCAGACGGACACGGAACAGCGCTCCATCCGCTTCCGGGTCCAGGTATCGAGCGATAGATAATAGCGCGTTCCGCCACTTTCTAGTTAACGTTATTCCCGCTCCATTTCACAAAAAGGCGGAAGAGGAGATAAAGGTACAGCGATGACTGTTCAGAAGTCAGCTAGATACAGTATGAAGGATTTGGAACGTGTCGTGCAAGTCTATGTATTGCTACACAAACTCACTGCTGCTTTGCGTGCTTTTTTTTGTTTGAGTACCTTGGCCCTGGAACCGACTGTGACTTTGTGAGTCGGCTCGCTAAGTTAGCGGGGATCCCGATGGAGGTCTACTAGTGACGTATTCTGATGCATGCTCTCGCTACGGCTTATCTCTGTCTCGTGGCCTCAGCAGAGCCGTTTAAATGACTCCATCTTCACACTTGATGCCCCTGAGACACATCACCCTCGACTTCAGCTGGACACTCATGGAGCGGCGAACTCCCAAGAGAACTCGCCAAGCGTGCGAGAATTGCCGGTCCGTAAGATCACAGGCTCCGTCCGTCGAGTGAGCGTCTCCCCTTCTGACTACCACAGCCGGAAGAAGACTCGGTGCCCCGGCCAGCAGCCCGAATGCTCGCTGTGCGCACGTCTACATCAGCGCTGCATCTATATTGAAAGGCTGGAGGAACCGCGGCCTCGGAAGCGGATCCATCCGTCTTTCGCTACCCGCAGGATCGACGAGGTCTGTAACTCTGTCCTAGTCAGGTGTGTTTGGAAGAGTGACGTGTTGACTCGGGGACTAGCAAGGGCTTCAGCTTCAGGCTGTGCAGAGTCGGTTGGATCGTTTGGTAGTGGCACTGGAGTAAGACGCGAAGCTTTGGACTCGCCAGTGACTTTGGGTGCTGCTCTGTCTCGCTAACCTCTCAATAGTCCGTCTACGAGGCACCAGTTGGCGGTCGATACTCAAAATACGGACGTAGCCATTGATGATCTCTGCCGCTTCCCTTCGACTGAGTCGCAAGATGCAGACAACAACGGTGGATCAAGTCATGCCTGTGCATCGATTCACCAGCTAGGCTTAATCGACAACCAAGCCCGGTAAGCGTCAATGGTCTGTAAACAATTTCTCCGTCTGACTCAGTGTTGCAAAGGTATACATCGCGGCTGAATATCCCAGACCATCTTATCCAGGAAGGAATTTCGCTTTATTTTCAACACTTCCATAACCAGCCTTATCCGCTATTTGTAAGCTCGTTGCAGAAAGATGTATTGTCCAATGCGATACTTCCTGATATAGTTCTATACCCAATGCTGTATCTGAGCCTACGTCTCTCTGGGGATTCTTTCCTGTCAGATCCCACTACGCGGGCTGGGATCATGCATGATCTGGCCAGATCCAGCTGGGAGGTCTTATCCAAGGCTTACTTAGCCTGCGAAACTGGGATTGAATACCTCCAAGGCCTGTGTCTCCTAGCCCAGGCTGACTTTGCTTGCAAGCCGTACCCAAATCCTATTAAAACTGTGTACTGACAGCTGAACTGCAGGTGGAGCTGTTCACCGGTCCCGAACGCAGACCAGCCTTGGGATAGGGATTGCGCAAAGCCAGGGAATGTTATCACGCTCTACCCAGGACCGGCCGCAATCTGAATCAAGCGCCGTCGTGTGGACTCTCTTCATGATGGATCGCATACAGAACGGTATGTGCACGACGCCAAGTCTCTTCCCAGGCACAGCCTTTGCTCTAGATCTGCTGGAAGCGCCGGCGCCACAGGGCTTAGAACCCCTCAAGCAAATGCAGCTGCAGAGCCTTTGGAACGGTGATGCTCTGGGGTCTCATGCCTCTATCGTTGCATTAAACGTCCAGCTTATTCAGGTATGGGAGACTGTCGTAAGAGATATGCACAATGTCAAGTTGGGGGAAGGCGCCAGGTTCTGGGAGTATGAGTCTTCTTGGAGTCAAGCACAAGCCGCTCTTCTCGATATCGAAATCAGTGAGATCCCCTCCCTATCCGTTCCGTGACATACAGCAGCGCAGCTCATCACTATCTCAATACACAGAAATTCTGCCGCACAGATATAGCCTGGTCGCCTCGCACAGGCGTGAGCCCCATCTGAGGCCATACTATGCAGCCTGGATATTCTGTCAGATCGTATACTCCGCTATGCACTGTTGCCTGTGAGTCTCGCTCACCCGCTACCAGCGACAGCCTCCCAAAGTCGGGAAATCTCACTACCTGCAGAAACCATCCATTTCTCATCTATACTCGGACTCGACAACTCTCTGGCCAAGTCCCCCTGACGCTACTACAGCGTTGTCACGAGAACGCCATGATACACTCCCGATGGGTCATGCGGCACGTATCAGAGATGCAAGAGGCGGAGCAGCCTCTGAACGATCCCTTCGTTGGGTTTCTGGTCGGCATAGCAGCGACAACGCAGCTCGAGTACGCTTTTAGCAAGCGTGCCAAAGTTGTTGAGGCGGCCAAGTTGAACTTCGCCGCAGGGCGCGATTTTATCCACGGCCTAGCGCGAAGATGGCCCAACATGCTGACTGCTGTATGCTTCCCCCTTCGAGTCCTGCGGGGGCGTAACTGATGTAAGCTTGTAGCATAAACTCCTGGAGGATTTCGAACAAAGGCTACATCGACGCAACACCATCAGCTATATGGAGGACCAGTATGATGGTGCGCTTCCGAGGGAGGGTCTTCAGCAACTAAGTCTTGCAGCTGATGAGGTTGAACTTATGTGGCAGCTTCTGGATTATACTATGGTCTCTGAGACGCTTTATCCCGGCCCACCAGCAGACACACCAGAATACACTGAATCCATAGGCACGGGAAGTTCGACCATGACTACCTCGGCGTTGGGAGTATCCTTAGCTCAGCCAGTGCCTATTATGAGTGACGGTGGTGCTGAGGACATTGTTGAGCGCCAGGAGCTTGACTGGGACTTTTCTTCTACTTTTACAGAAGATTGCTTATTATTTAGTAAATGGTCTACTTACTTTCCTGATAATATATTATTTTAATATATATCTATGATACTAATACTATCCAAAGTGATTATAAACCTTTTTAAGTGTTACGGTTATATCGTGATATATACTAAGGTCTCTTTATCAGCTATACCTACCGAAATACAGGATATCCTATCTCCATCGTTGGAATCAGGCTTTAACAATCTCATCCCCCACCTCCGCAAGCATCAGTCGTGGAACGCTGTGCTTAAACACATTCCCTGGATCATACTTCCTCTTCAACGCCACCAGTGTCTCATAATGCTTCCCATAGACCTTCTTGACATCAGCGTCCTCATGAGACCCAAGCGATATATACGACCCCTCCAAAATATTATCAGCATCTTCTGCCTGAAGCTCAGCATTGACCTTGGCCGCCCACTGAACCCGCTCTTCTGCGATAGCCTTATCTGCAAGAATGGCGTAGATCTCAAACATGTGATGACGAGCTCTGCTGCCAAAAACAGACTTTTGTTCAGGCTCTTGTGCTGAGAGAAGCGTATGATATGAGAAGATTAGACTTCCGCCTGGGGCATTGACGCAGTGCTTTGCTAGGATCTCGATCGCCTTCTTTGTTAGAGTCTTGCAGTTCAAAGTGTAGACTCGACCGTATGAAGGCCAGGTGACAAGCTTCTCGTTATTCTCGAGCATTTCAGCAAGTGTGATTTCCTGCGTACTCTCCATCACGCAAGTCGCTGCCCCAGCGATGTTTTTCATCCACGTGCGGCCTTCATCTTTGTCGTCGCCGTGCCAAGTCGCGATTACCATGAGACTGACGGGCTGGCCTGGCATTTGGGCGATCATTGGCTGGAGTTGTAAATACACTGGGAGTTGGCCTGAGTCGAGAAGCTTTTCGTAGTGTTGGGTATAGGAGGTTAGAGCCGCGGATAGGTCGCTTGAGTCGTAGATGATCATAGACGAGAGGATCTAGTCGAGTGAGTTGAGGTTTTTGTTCGAGTGAGACCAACATACCTTTTCGATCGGGTAAACTTTGATGGTCAGTTCAACAATTACACCGAGTGAGCCGCCACCGCCTCGGATACCGACGAGCAGTTCTTCATTAGCATCCTGCACTTCTCCATAAGCATTGACGATCTTTGCTCCGATGACCTGGTCAACACCAAGGCCATAATGCGATGTCAGCGGACCGTAGCCACCGAGCGTAGCCCATCCGGTATATCCTACACTCGCGACAGTACCACTGGATTTCTTTTATCAGTATCGTCAACTCATCGAGCTGTCTCAAGGTACTCACGTAGGCGTACTCAAGCCATCTTTCACCAAGGTCCTGGCTAACTCACCACTGAGAATACCTCCGCCAACTCTTGCGCTTTTCTTGTCTTCAGCTGTGACAACGTGCTTGATATCTCGCATATCAATCACAAGCGCCCCATCGACCAATGTTCGGCTGGCGCAGTCGTGGCCTCCACCTCGCACGCTGAACTCGACGCTGTGCTCCAAGCAGAACTGCACTATTAAAGCGACTTCATCGCTGCTCTGAGGTCTGACTACACCAAGAGTCTGAACCGGCTTCTCAACAAAGCACTGTTCGACTTGCTTGTAGCCTTCTGCATCAGGTGAGTAGATCTTGGCTTGGGTGTTGGCAAGGTCAGCCTTGAGCAGCGAAAACAGAGACGTTGCAGTCATTATGGATACAACTTATGTAGAATCAGCGTGGAAAGATATTGGGGGGTCGCTGCGGTCATATTTATATCCTAGGGGACGGCCCCACTGGGCAACTTGAGCTTGCCCAGCTCACCCGACGCCTTGAAGCCATGGCGTATGCATGTTTCTTACGATGGATGAATAAGCCAATTACCGCGGAAGCAGACGCTACACTGACATTCAAAGACAGCTGCTTATTCGTCTAAGAACGAACTAATGCAAGCCTGTCTTACTTGCTTCACGATGCAACTTCGAGTAAGACTGAATTAGATTCCCCTCTTTTCTCTGTCAGCTACGATAAAGGTAGAACTTTGTGTGAGATATGTAGAGCCAACGTCGGTCAGAGTGGCTCAGTCGTCAACAAGAGACTCATGGAGCGCTGCAGGCGCAAAAGTAGCGTCCGTAAGCCCTAGCACTTCCGCGGCTGGGCTAAGGCGTATAACGCATCCAGCGTATTACACATTGCGTCATTGCCGGTCAAATAGGTGCAGATCCCGCTTCAGCCCTCCAGCTGTCGAAGCAATCACCAAATACTACCTAGCCTCCAACCGGGGTTCTCCACCGAGGCACTGAAGCAAAGAAAATCAAGGGCCCATTACTATTTAGTTAGGACTGCTCTTTGACCTCTTCGAAGGATCTGTAGGATCTGATCCGTTATCTAAGCGCCTAATCTCGGCATCGGCCTTCCGTAGGCGGGGGCTTACGCTGCTGATCTGTAAGGCGTAGCAACTTGTTAATAAGACACTGTGCCACTGCGGCAAGCCCGTCAGCAACAATCGAGCTTTCGTTCAATTCGCAATAATGACATTGAAGGTTGGAATAATTGGCGCGGGGATCGGGGGGCTCAGTGCTGCCATCGCCCTTCGACGAACTGGCGCTCAAGTTGAGGTTACTATTTAAGCATCCAGCTACTGAGCTCGACTGACATTGCATAGGTCTTTGAGAGGTCCAACTTCAAAGATGAGATAGGCGCCGCCATCACCATAACCCCAAATGGAATGCGTGTCCTTCAACACTTCGGCTTTGATCCCAAGACAGCGCGCGGTGTGCAGAATAAGCAAATGCGTATGGTCCATCCGCAAAGTCTTGAGAATCTTGTCGTCGAGAACTTTAGCCAGGTTGAAGATTACTATGGTGCACCGTTCATGTTCTTTCATCGTGTGGATCTTCATACTGCGCTGAAAGATATGGCGCTGTCGGGTGATGAGCGATATCCAGGTCTACCGGTGGTGATTCGCAATGGACATTCTGTTACGAGCCTTAACTGTGAGAATGGCACGATTGGGCTTGACAACGCGGAGAGTTTTGAGAAAGATCTTGTTGTTGTCGCTGACGGCGTTCGAGTAAGTCTAGTATCTATACGTTGCAATGTTCCCAGGCTAATCTCTTTCAGACCAAACTCATCGACGAAATCACCCAGAAAGACGTCCCTCTCGAAGACATCGGCTCATCATTCTACCGCTGTCTAATCCCCTTCTCTGAAGTAAACAAAACCCCCGACCTTGAAGCCATCTTCAAAAACCAAGATCCGGGTTTCTGGGTCCCCTTTGACCTATCTACAGGGACATTCCTCGTCACGTATCCCTGCCGCGATGGAAAGATGCTCAACGTTGCTTTTCGACACAAGACCAAAGCGGAGAATGAGCATGCAGTGGATTGGAACACTGACACCAGTGTTCAAGACATCACTGCTATGGTTGGCGGGTTCAATCCGCTGGTGGCTAAGTTGTTTAGTTTGTCGACGAGCGTTTCTGTTCATAAGCTTTTTCGTAGGGAGCCACTTGAGACGTATACTCGGGGGAGGGCGGTCATAATCGGTGATGCTGCACATCCGATCCAGCCAACTCACGGTATGTTTATTAATCCTTTGAGGTTTATACGACTAACAGGACGCATAGCACAAGGCGCAGTTCTTGCGATCGAGGAAGCAGCAGCATTAGAAGCTCTCTTCAAGGACATGCAAAGCCCTGAAAAGGTCTCAGAGCGGCTGGGCTTATACAATGACATTTTGAAGCGTCGCATCCATGTTACTCAACTTCTTTCTGATGCCCAGCCTGGGATATCCAGTGTGCTGCGAAAGCGGGCTGAAGATATCTGGGGAGAGGGCGTCTTTCCTCCTGACGCGATGAACTTTACGAAGCCGATCCGGGATTTCTTTTATGCTTGGGATGTCATGGAAGAGGCGGAGAAGGTTTTGGCACGTGCAACATAGTCCATCGTTTTCCCTGCAATTTAAATGCTTCAATGATGATATATATTGATTCGCTTTTGGCTGATGTCTACGGTCTCGGAATAGTGAACGAAAAGCCCCTGCAAGACTCTCACACCTTAGGGACTAATGACACGGAAGTTGGGTTGAAGATATCTGCAACCCTACCGTTATTCCTCATCTGATGTTTAAGTAAATCATACACTTTTCAATAATGCGATAATCAACACATGAGCTCTTCCGACAACCATGTCCTTGTCTCGCATTTACGATAGTCCGTCTCTGCATGATGACGTGCATTGCTGCCCAACCGATGATCAACATCAGCTCCACGGAAGAATAGCACAAACTCTAATGTCTCTCTAACATCTCCCTTAACCGTGCTAGTCGACCTGTAACAGATTCACCTCAATTCACTAAGCATCCAAGTCCAATATGTCTACTTCACTCCTCCCCCGGAACAGGATCTCAATCGAGAACTCGTGTGCGCACCGGGTCCTCCATATATGGAAACGCGTCACCTTTCCTCAACTACACTCATCAGCAAGTTCGTGTCGACTATGCCGCTTTTATGAGGGTATCGTCCTCGATTGCGTCAGAGGGCACTTCCCGGACATATTAGAGGTAATGGTTATAAACGAAGCTGAGGAAAAGACGGAACTTGAGAGAATGACCGTGGGCAAGAATCATGACTCTCTTATCATTCGACTATCAGACCGCGAAGTCATTTTTGATGTCTTTACGGACAAAAGGACCGATGTTTTTGAAGTTGCGAAGAGTCGCTTGGGTAGGAAATACCGTGTTGGGGAATACACCAACTCTAGGGAAAGTTTTGATTGCGCTCAGGCATGGATATCCGACTGTTTGAAAACGCATACCTGCCCTAAACCCGGTACAGAAAAAGTCCTGCTGCCGAAAAGGCTGCTTGTTGTTGAGGGTGCTCTCAATGATCGTGTCAAATTGATAGAGACTCAGGGCGATGAGTATCCTTACGTCTGTCTGAGTCATCGCTGGGGAGATCCTACACACAAACAGCTCAAAACAACTACACGAACAATCGACAGCCACATGAGCAAGATCGACTGGGAGAGTCTACCTGCTACGTTCAAGGATGCGGTGACAGTTTGCCGGTCGATGAAAGTAAAGTATCTCTGGATCGACAGCTTATGTATCCTACAAAGCTTTGCGGAGATAACACCCAGCGAACTTGAAGCTACGAGGCATGACTTTGCCCAAGAGAACTCCAACATGGCGAGGACATATCAGAATTCTCATTTCACCATCTCCGCCGATCTCTCAGACCACATGGACAGTGGCTTCTTCTCCCAAGATCCCGTCCACGAGTACAAAAGGGACGTACTCACTGATGACGGGTATGTAGCTTCTGTATACATCAGAAAGCCCCTCAATCACTACCAAGAGGATATCCCAAGTCTCGAGACACGAGGCTGGACTCTTCAGGAATTCCTCCTTCCACCGCGTGTGCTGCACTTTGGTGCGTTCGATATCACGTTGAGATGCAAAGCGCAAATTACCTGCGGATGCGGACATCTAGATCGACGCAAGAGACAACAGGCGGCCTGGCATCGATATCATTTCCTTGAAAGAGCTGCCAGACCTCCCCCGGACAATGAAACAAGGGCCCTCGAGTGGTGGGAGCAAATAGTCCATGAATACACAAGCCGGCAATTGACCAACGGCACTGATAAGCTTCCGGCGTTGTCAGGTCTAGCACAGCAGCGGAAGCAAGTCAGAGGGGGTGTTTACCTCGCTGGACTGTGGCAGGACACTCTTGCCCATGATCTCTGCTGGTATCATGTCTCGGACTACAACGACCCCAGATCAGGTGGTGTAGGCCACAGACCTCGATTCTACCGTGCGCCTTCGTGGTCCTGGGCCAGTGTTGATACTGACTCAGGTTGTAGCTGGTGGTGGATAGGGCCAATCTTGCTTCACTCAATTATGGTCGGCGAGGAGCCGCAGGCAGCATGTAATATCGTCCAAGCTAGCTGTGACCCCGCGACGAGTGATTCCACAGGCGAGGTCCGGAGTGGATACCTGGATATTAAGACGTCCTTAGCATCAGCTGAGATAACCCAAGATCCTGGGAGACATGTCTTGTGGACTATTAACAATCTTGACCCTGCGCTTAGGCTGGAATTCTTCAAGCCTGATTGCGCACTTCGAGAAGATGGTTTGAACTTGGGTGATCAAATCTTTTGTGCTCCAGTTGCTGGTTTCGAGCTTTGTGGTAGGATGAACAGTGCTTGTCTGGCTTTGAAACAGATTGACGGCGACGTTTATCGACGTGTTGGATTCTGCACTATCAGTGGATGTCCAGACCTGAGATGTCGCCCCGAAGGTCTCTTAGAACCAAAACTGAAGAAATTTGCGTGGCTGGGCGGTGAACAAACGCAGATCAGGATTATATGATCGGCCTGGGAATGAATGGTACACTAGTCTTATATCACAATCATTAAGCTAGTAACGGAATGTTTTGAACCACGAACTATGTCTAAGAATGTTGCTGTGCCACCGCCTGTGTCAGTCGAACGTCCGCCAGCTTCAGGATTCAATGGATAGAGTCATCCCGTACAAATATACTTCAGTGAAGTAAGAACAGACAGCATGATAGTTAGCCGTCTCGACTTCAGGCTCGGCCAATAGGAATGATTGACCTTTGATGTATGGTAGGAATGGGGTAAATGAATACGCTCTTCCGCGCACCATGTGATAGAGGCTAGTAAATAAATTATATGCAGAGAGAATTAGTGTCCACTGTAGGCTCTGCGGGCACTAAGGACCATCTGACATTTGGCCACGCTACTCTCAGTCCCTCTTGCGGCCCTCAATCTTATCTGTGCCCATAAACTGATGCAACACCTCAGGCAACCTCACAATCCCCTCATCTGCATCCCACCCAATCTCCAACAACGCCGCCACGACCCTAGGCACCGCTAACAGCGTCGCACTTACAGTCCACGGGAACCTCAACGTTCCATCCGCCTCGTCGCTCATCCTCGTCGCCAATCGTCGACTCTGGTAATCCGTACAGAAGCTCACAGACGCAATTTCTTCCCAGGCAGCGTCGTGGACCTCATCCGGTATTGAACCCAGTGCGCGGGATGGGAAGAAGGCTTCAATGGAGACTCTACGGGCTTCTCTGGCGCTGAGCTTGTGCACTGGCATGTCGAGGACACGGCATGTGAGGCCGAGGGCCCCGAGGATATCAGTTTGGATGTCGATGATCTCGTCGAAGAAGTATCCCATCTCTTCCTCGTCTGGCTTCGTCCAGGCAAATAACTCCACGTTGGTGAACTCGTGTACGGTGTACAGTCCCTCTGTATCCCACCCAGCCTCGGGCTTATAACATCTTGAAGCAGCGACTCTTCTGAGCGGCAACTCGTCTTCCGAGATTATTGTGTTTGCCTTCATACCAGCCAGTGAAATATTGCTTGATCTTGCCAGACTCATCTCTGGCACATCCTTTACCTTGTCCTTCTCATCCTGCGAAATGCTGTACACTTGTTGCTCACCGCTCCTATCCTGGGATTGAAACCCGCAAGCAGCGGAGATGTGAGAGTAGACTAGGGACGGAGGCGATACTGGAGTCCATCCTTCGCGAGCTGCAAATGTGAGCGCGTAGGAGACGAGGGCTTGCTCCAGGAGGGCGCCGGCGCCGACGAGATAGTACCATCCCCGGCCGGATGCAGCGTCAGCACAAGCAAAGTCGATGATGCCAAGCTGCTTTCCGATTTCGACGTGATGAATAGGCTTTCCTTTACTGTCCTTGATCTGAATAGTCTTTTCATCGGCGTTGACATGGCAGATAGGCTCAAACTCCGTCTTCGGCGTGTCCTTACTTGCAAGATTCGGCAACGCCAGCGACAGATCTTCTATCTTGCTCATTATATCTCCCTCCTCCTTTCCAACCTCAAGAAGCTTCGTCTCAGTCTCCCTCACTTCATTGAGCGATCCTTCAATGTTCTTACCCTCTTCTTTCAGCACCAGAATCTCCCCCTTCAAAGCATCTGCGCGTTCACGTAAAGATTTTGCAGCGTACTGCAAAGCCTGGTGATAGTGCATGAGCTTGACGATGCGGGATGGGTTGGAGGCGAGGTTGGGTAAGTTTCGTAAGAGGCAGTTTTGAGCGTAGAGATCTGCGTTATCGCGGATATGGTATATGTCGAGTGTAGGCATTGCTGCGATTGAGGGGCGGTAGGAAGAGGAGTAGTATGTAATGGCTCGAATGCGAGGTGTGTGCTTGCATCGCCGGCATTTCACAATTATACGATTCATTTCAAGTCGTTACGGTGGTGAGTAGGTTGTCAGTGAGGTTCAGACTATTATGTAGTTTCGAGGTTATATAACAATAGTGCCAGCATGCAACAGGGCGCGAATGACCTGCGAGCGGGGCAAACAAGGGTTCCAAAGGTGCTAGGGCTACTTCTGAATACGTGCCAGAATGCCAAACCCTTTGAAATGGCAGATTTTATGTCAGGCACTGGACTGCAGTCGTATTTCATATTCGTTTCTGTTAGAAACTATCTAGGTAGCATGCTATTAAACATTACCATAGAATGCAAATAGCAATTCGGTCATGTCAATAGCATTGAGGTATGGGGGCGAGACCAGAGATTAGTGAGTGGGATTAATAACCATTTAAAGAAAGGCCCAAACTCTATTTCTGCACGATAAGAAGTGGTCCAGTGAAGGTCCAGTGAAGGCTGCAGCATTGATAAGGCGCAGATCAGTAGCTGTCATCACTTTTGGTTTAGCGGGAATATCATTGATAAGCGACCCCAGATAGAAATAATTACAGGCAGCCCCGCCCTTTTCCCTAGCGACCTCGACACTACAACAACCCCGTATCCCATCTCATGCGCCTCAATCACCAACACGCGATTCCCAAGAAATGACTCATGGATCCTGGTCGCAAGAGGATAGGCTCCATCGCAGAGTCGGCTACGTCGTCTACTCCGCGGAGCAAACGCGCCAAATACGCGCCTGTAGCTTGGTACGCGACCCCGGTTTGAGATTGGGACTGAAACTGACCTTGGTAGTAATGAGTGTAAGAAGAAGAAGCTCAAGTGTGTGAGGGACGAGGGCGATGAGATCTGTAAGAGATGTGATGTTAATAAAGTCGAATGCATCTTTGCGCCTACGGCTCAACCAGCGAAGGAAGATGCTGAGCCGGCGCGGAGACGCTCGACTCAAGAACCTCAGTGCGTATCTCACCCTTCTCACAATCCATCACTAACACTTCACAGAACAGACGTCGGATCTCTAAGCCAACAAGTAATCGCCCTACAGAACCAAGTCAACGCACTCACATCAGCTCTCCAAGATGTATCCCAGCGTCTCCCGCACATGACCCTCTCCTCCACAAAGTCCACTCCCCAAGGCCATCCATCCACATACCGCAAAGACATCCGCAACGTACACAATGAGCCGCGGGAGCCTCAATTCGTCGGTCCCACGCGCTCAGCGTATAGTTTCCAGATCGCAGAAAATTCCCTTACCGGCATGGGAATAGAGCCAAACGCTACTGGGGCAAGCACGCCCGCTGAATCGCCTAGCGAGACTGAGCCTGTCGTTGAGAGCGAGCATCTATCACCGGGTGTTGAAGACGTTGAAGTTCTGGCGAGTTTGGGCATTGCAGAGGTTCAGAGGCTGTTGGATGTTTATAACGAGGAGATCCAGAGCGTTTATCCGTTCATCGACGTTAATGAGTTGTTCACCAAGGCTGTCTCGGTGTTTCAGACGCCGGGGGAGAATACGCTCAAGGATGTGCAGGCTATCAAGCTCGCGGTTGCTACGTCTGTTGCTATTGAGGCGCAGGGGCTGAATAATATCAGCAAGAAGTTGATTGATGAGGTTGAGCCTGTTATTTGCAGGATATCGGGCGAGGCGTTTATCGACATTCAAGAACTTCAACTCATGATCATGCTGGTAAGTCCGTTCTTTGCTCGCTTTACATTTGTTGACGGCGTTTAGAGCATCTACTGGTTTCACTGCGGCGAAGACCTCCTCGCGTGGAGAGCCATCGGTAACGCGGGCCGCGAATGTCTCGAAATAGGTCTTCACCGCCGAACTTCACTCTTTGAAAACTTCAAGAATCCATCGGAACGAGACTTAGCACTTCGTTGCTTCTGGTGTGTTTACATTCTAGACCGAAGGTGGAGTTACGGTACCAGTCTATCATTCGGGATTTCCGATCGAGACATCGATCCCCATTGTCCAGAGCCAGTGAGTTCCCCTCATATCCCAAGCACAAGTGCATGCTGACCATCCAAAGAGCGAGCAGCATCCATACCTTCGATGCATGGTCTCCTACGCCAAGTTATGCTCCAAGGTCTGGGAAGATCTACCGCTTGATTCTTCACCGTTCACGGTTCCAAAAGATAAAGTCGACTTCTTTGACTTTCTGACGCAGAAATGGGTTCACTCTATACCTGAGGATTTGCAGCTTGTGTATCCTCGACTCTCACAGGCTCCGCGTCATCAACCTCGAGTTTTGCAACGTTTGAGAACGCTCCTTTACCTAAGAGGGAATTATATCCGAAACTTGGTTCTGCGACATCATGTCATGAGCGCTGAGAACTTACGCTCCGACATGCAGGGCGCTCAACTGGTTGTCAGTCTTGCGCAGGATACGATCCAAGTTCTAGTGAATCTTAACGAGACAAGCGATATCTACGCTCGGCAGAAAGCAACGTTTAATTATTTCCTCCAAGGCGCTCTCGCTACAATCCTTCTAGCAGTATGTCACGGCCCAGATGTCTTTGCCGATCGGTGCAGACAAAGTTTCCAAGACGCCGTCCGCCTTTTGAAGAATCTATCTCAGCACGGACAACTAGGTCGACGACTCTGGCGCTCACTAAAAGGAACGATCCATCGCGCTCTATCGCTAGAATCACCGATTACACCCACTGGAAACACAGCACTAGCGGAGATTCTGCAGCAGGAGACGCCAGAGGTTCGACAGCAGCAGACGCTAGTTCAGACGAATTGGCCGAGGAATGGACTGGGGAGTAATTTTATGGATGAGAATATGACGGATATGTTTGGGCTGGAGACGGATCTGCTGAATTTGTTTAGTGCGTTTGAGCAGGATAATATGTTGAGGCCGGTGAGTCAGGTCAATGGGCTTGATCAACCTGCGGCATTGCCGGATCAGAATGGGGGTGTTGGGCAGGGTGACGATATGAGTCGGTTCAATGGCGGGTTTTAGTGTCACGGTTTGATGGAACTTATCGGGACAAGACTGTAACAATATGAGTGAATCATGAGTATCAAAGAGCGTGTTTATTGCATAAGTATCGTACAAATTGAGGCATCCTAAATCCCGTCCAATCCCATGATGATATCGTGTCAGAACAATTTAGATCTTCACAACGCGCAATCAAAGAAGAAACCCATCTCTCCGACTTTTGACTTCACTATCCAATTCATTTATCATGGGTTCCGTCACGAAGACCTTCGACAACATCAAGGTCAACGACTGGAACCTCAAACTTGTACTTGCCACGGAAGACATAGTACGCAATACCAGCAAAGAGCCACCCAGACAAGACAACGATGGAGTAGTTCATGTTCTGCGGTGTGACTGGCATGGCAGATGGGAAAGTGCTAAAGATGACAACAACAGTGATCCATATCAAGCTGATGACATTGGCAGCTGGGCCAGCGATACGTCCGAGCTTGAAAGGACCAAAGCCATTGGAAGTCTGAATACTCTTCCTGGCGAAGAGCATCGCGATTATGGGAAAAGCATAGCTGACATACATGCCAATGATGGACATGGACAGGATGGCATTGAAGGCAGTGGTGTTGCCGAGGTAGATGAGACCAAGCAGCATCTGAAGAACAATAACGACCACGACAGAGTAAACAGGGATCTGAAGACGCTTATCGACCTTGCTGAGCTGTTTGTCAAAGGGCGTTGACTTGTCTCTGGCAAAAGCCCATAGGGTTCGCGAGGTGGATGTAGTTCCAGCGACAGTCGCCGCTACAGCAGTGCATGTGATGATGACAGAGAGGACAGTGCAGCCAGCTTGACTCTTGGTGGCGTCAAGGAAGATCTGCATGAAGGGGAAGCCAGTGGGTGTTGCGAGAAGTTTCTCGAGGGGACCGGTTGAGAAGAGGAAGATGATGCAGTAGACGAGACCCATGAGACCGTTAATGGCCACACTGCCTACCATGGCGACGGGCACGTTACGGCTGGCGTGGGGCATTTCTTCTGCTAAATGACAAGCGGCGTCGTATCTGTGATGGTTAGATGGTGATGTAGTGAGTGGGATGGTAAGACGTACCCGAGGAAGGGATACACGGCAGACAAGAGGCCGACGAGCCATGATACACCATCGTCGGCCCAGCCACTAGAGTTGGTGACCTCTGTAAAGACAAACGAAGCCGTGTTCTTGGGAGCCATGACACCCAGAACGACAACGATTGTGACGAAGCCAATGACATGAATGGCGCCTAAGAGCCGTCAGTTCCGAACGATCACCCGCCAGCGGGGGTACTTACCCGACACAGTATTGATGTGCGGAAGAAGTCTGTCCCCCCAGATATTTAGAACAAGGGCGTAGACGAGAACAGCCCAGTAGAACAGCATGCCGCGCCAACGCTCAGGGACATACGTCTCGTTGTTGACGATTATGAGAGCCTGCATTTGGAGACCAGCAGCAAAGGCAGCAGAGGATGTGAGAACAACTTGTCCGCCGATGCTGACCCAGCCTGTGACCCAAGCGGCGGTCGATCGGATAGAAGCGGGCGAAAGGGCAGCTACCCAGTGATATTGACCTGTACCATTCAAGCATTAGTCTCGAGTTGACAGAGTTGTGTATAGGGGGTTACTGACCTCCAGCTGTAGGATAGATCGAAGCGATTTCACCAAGAGAACTGGCGATACAGATGGAGCATACTGCTGATAGTAGACTGATGATGTTAGTGGTGCTTGATTGATGCTGAGAATGGGAGACGGACTAGTTGTAGAAGAGACATGGTGCTCCGCCGCTGATGAGAGCTGTAGCGACGACAGAGGATAGAGCTTCCCACGTCGCCATGAGACAAACGCATAGAGCACAGAGAGAAAAGAGAGAATACTGTCGTCGGAGTTCCTGCGTATGACCCAGCTGCGCAAGACGCAGGGCATCATCGCTCGAAACTCTGGTGTTGCCTTCAAGACTCATGGCGTCCTTGTCAACAGCCACGTTAACTTTTTCAAGTTCGCCCATTTTCAAAAGAATAGTAATAATGCTTTATAGTAAAATAAAAAAATGTATAGTCTCTTATGGAGTTAGTGGAGCTATGGAAAGCACGGAAACGTCGTTCATATAAATCATTCTTGATAAGGGAAAAAGAGAGATATCAGCGTGGACCCTCCCCCCCTGGCTGGCATATCACATCCTCTGGATCAAAAACATACGCTAAACAGGGGCCGTATCAAGAACGCGGGGAAAGCTAACTTGTTACGTAGTAGTAAGTCTTTACGGGCTGCGTTATCACTTGACAAGGGTTGCGTGAGATAAGAGAGATTGCGCTTCCGCGTTCCGAGGGGTGTTCCGAGTGTAACGCTCGGAACGAGACCTTCCGGGGTGTACTATTTACAGCCCCAAAACATACACTTCTGCTGACATTGATTGCACCAACAAACCACAATCCCATTGTCTCAAGCTTTTTTGTCCATCATGGCTGCACCACATCCTCTGTCTGCTCTTACGGCGCGTGAGACTAACCTTGCTCGTGATATCGTCAAGGCGTCTCACCCCGGTGCGCTGCTGTTCTTTAGACAGTCGTACCTGTTTGAGCCTCCCAAGGAAGAAGTCCTGAGATTTCTTGAGCTTGAGCACTCTGGGGCTCTTACTTCTGCTTCGCCGAGACCTGATCGCTGCGCGCAGGTTTTCTACGATGTCATTGGTGGAGACCAGAAGTCGGTTTACTATGAGTCTGTGGTTGACGTTACGAAGAGGAGTATCGTTGCAAAGGAGATTATCAGCGAGGAGCACCAGGCCAGTTTGACTACGTGAGTAACCCTGTTCTTTGCGGTTTGAGTGTGAAGCTGACTTTTTAGTGCCGAGTTTGATATCGTCGTCGAGTCTTGCAAGAGATCAAAGATGTTTCAGGATAAACTCAAGGAGATCAAGCTCCCCGAGGGTTTCGAGACAGTCATTGAGCCCTGGCCCTACGGCGCCCCAGATCTAGAAGATGGCAACACACGTTACTTCCAAGCCCTCGTCTTTGCGCGCGATGCTCGCAAGGGTCAAGACTCCAACTTTTACGCTTATCCCATGCCCTTGATCCCCGTCATGGACGCAGCTACCAAGGAGATCATCCGCATTGATGAGCCAGCTACTGGCGGCAAGGATGATAGTCTCACTGGCAAGACTTATGCTACTGGGGCTATTGATCATTGTCAGAGCGCAGAGTACGTCCCTGAGCTTTTGGAGAATGGGACGAGGAAGGATTTGAAGCCCTTGATGGTGGTGCAGCCTCAAGGACCGAGTTTCTCTATTACAGAGGGGAATTTGATACAGTGGCAGAAGTGGAGAATGAGGGTTACGTTTAATCCTCGTGAGGGAGCTGTCATTCACGATATTCGCTATGATGGACGTCCTGTTCTTTACAGATTGAGCATCAGCGACATGGTAAGTTTACTGAAAATCCTTACGAAAGATGTGCTAATGTTTGTAGACTGTTCCTTATGCTGATCCTCGTCCACCATACCACCGCAAGCAAGCCTTTGACTTTGGCGATGGCGGTCTCGGCCACTGCGTCAACAACCTCACTCTCGGCTGCGACTGTCTCGGCGTGATCAAGGTAAGCCAAACCCCAAACTCACTCACTTCACAACTAACAACTCCAGTACTTCGACGGTGTCCTCACAGACGCAGATGGTTCCGCGCAGGAGACCAAGAACGTCATCTGTCTGCACGAGCAAGACAACGGCATCGGCTGGAAACACACCGACTGGCGAACCGGCCGCGCAGTCGTGACCCGCCGCCGCGAACTCGTCATCCAATTCATCATCACCCTCGCCAACTACGAGTACGTCTTCAACTACAAGTTCGACCAAGCAGCCGGCATCGTCGTCGAAGCCCGCGCCACAGGTATCGTGTCCGTCGTGAACATGGATCCCGGCAAGACAGCGCCCTGGGGAAACATCGTCAGCCCCGGCGCCCTCGCTCAGAACCATCAGCATGTTTTCTGCGTGCGTATTGACCCTTCTATCGACGGTAATGAAAATACTGTTGTGCAGGAGGAGAGTCTGCCTTTGAGAATGGACAAGAGGACGAATCCTAATGGGAACATGTATGAAGTGCGTCAGACGCAGATCACTACTTCTCAGGGCATTGATGCCGCGCCGTTTAGCAACAGGGTCTTCAAAGTGCAGAACCTGAACAAACTAAACCGTGTGTCGGGTAAACCGGTCGGATACAAGATCACACCACCACCAACACAACTACTCCTCGCGGACCCCAACAGCACACAAGCCAAGCGCGCTTTGTTCGCGAAGAAGCACTTCTGGGTTACCAAGTACAAGGACCACGAGTTCTTTGCGGGCGGACGGTACACGCTGCTCAGCAAGAGTGAGATCGGTGGTGTGAGCGACGCAGCTGATCGGTGCGATGATGTGCTGAATCAGGATGTTGTGTGCTGGAGTGTGTTTGGACTCACGCATAATCCTAGGGTGGAAGATTGGCCGGTCATGCCGGTTGAGATGCTGCAGTTGCACATTTCGCCTTCGGACTTCTTTACGGGTAATCCGGCGCTTGATGTACCCTCTGATAAGGATGTTGCGTCGAGGTTGACTAGTGGGTGCTGTAAGGAGGAGGGACCCAAGCTGTGAGCATGGGAGTCACATAGCATGGCATCAGATTGTAAATCAGTGTTTGCATTATTTTAGAATAATTAAATTGGACTTTCTTGAGACAACTGCCGACTGTTGCTTGTATTGTGAAACGACTCTGGTAGTGAACATGTTGAAATAAAATATTTGAATATTAGTGACAGGTTACCCTAGAGAACTCCTCAAAGTTGACAACTGCGGGTCTGACGCGAAATGCTCGCCACTCGTAAATCCTCCACTTAGTCCAATCAAGTTAGACCTTACCCGCCTACAACGCGTCCGTCACCGAAGCTCTTGAATGACATGACAAATAAATGTCAGATCAGGATAGTTACATTCCCCTCCCATGCAGTTCTCGTCACGGATCTCGGCCTTTCTCTCTTGGCGCTCAACTACCGACCTGCCAAGCCCACGTCTGTATCACGGTCTCGGGCCGCTTGAGATTACGGAGATATAGCCTTGATTGCCCCGTGTGCCCATCTGCGTGATTTATTTCGTCCACTATCTCCGCTTGTCGGAATCGCCACTGCGGTTCCGAGCCCATAGCCGCGGCCCAATCGGAAGACTCATGCCTCTCCATCACATTGCGGCTCCTGCACTTGATACTACATTATCGTATATTTCCTTCAGTAACTGAAACGGTTTAAGCACGGCGGTGGATTAGAAATACGTAAGATATGGAGATGGTCTGACCGCGGTGAAGGAATTACAAATAATAAGAGGAGTTTGTGAGACCCTGGATTATGCATAAACCCTCATGTAACATGGCCAGTGCTATACCGGAACATCACATCCTGGGTTCCGAGTGGAATGGTCGGCGGGATGTACATAAGTAATATGCATGCGGTTTCACTGCGCTCTCTTCTCTTGCCTGCCCGTTATCGACTTTTGGCTATTTGATAGGATCTTGATTAGTGGATATTACTATTCTTTATACCCGAATAACAAACTCAATATGGCGGAACTCACCATCACCGGCGCAGCTGGTCGCAAGATCACACGTACGTTACACTCACAAATTCCCATTACGTGCATCTTTCTCACTGACTTACAGTCCCCACCGGCCTCTTCATCGACAACGCCTTCACCCCCGCAGAAGCCAACAAGACCATCACCATCGAGAATCCCACCACAGCCTCCCCCATCGGCACCGTCTCCGCCGCTCAGACCTCCGACGTCGACCGCGCTGTGCTGTCTTCGCGCAAGGCCTCAGCGACGTGGAAGACTACAGCTCCCCAGGAACGACGCCGTCTGCTGAATAAGCTCGCTGATCTTATCGAGCGCGATGTCCAGGACTTTGCGTCCATTGAGGCTGTTGATGCGGGGATGTTGTACAACATGTCTTTGGGGATGAGTGTTCCTCAGGCTGCGGAGACGTGTAGATATTTTGCGGGTTGGGCGGATAAACTTGATGGGCAGAGTATTGACTATGAGAGTGGTCTTGCGTATACTAAGAGAGAGCCAATTGGTGTTTGTGCCGCTGTTGTACCGTGGAACACTCCTCTGTAAGTCGCATCCCTTCTCAACTTATATCAGTACTAACAAGTACAGTATGATCACCTCATGGAAGCTAGCCCCCGCCCTCGCAGCCGGCAACACCCTCATCATCAAAACCCCCGAACTAGCCCCCCTCTACGGCCAAAAACTCGGCCAACTCATCGTCGAGGCCGGCTTCCCCCCCGGCGTAGTCAACATCCTCTGCGGTCTCGGCACAGTCGCAGGCCAAGCACTCGCCGACCACCACGAAGTCCGCAAGCTCTCCTTCACCGGCAGCGTCGGCGTGGGGCGCACCATCCTCGCCAGCGCCGCAAAGTCCAACCTCAAGCGCGTGACGCTCGAGCTCGGCGGTAAAGGCCCGAGTATCATCTTCTCTGACGCGGACTGGGAGAATGCGCTTATGTGGTCGACTGCGGGGATCACGACGCATAATGGGCAGATCTGCGCGGCGGGGAGTAGGATTTACGTGCAGGAGGATGTTTATGATAGGTTCGTGGAGGAGTTTTCGAAGAGGACGAGGGATGCTGTTATGGGTGATCCGTTGTTGCAGGAGACGATGAAGGGACCTGTTATTAGCTCGACGCAGAAGGAGAGGATCATGGGGTTCATCGCGAAGGCTAACTCAGAGGGAACACAAGTCCTCCATGGGGGTTCTCAAACACACGACTCAAAGGGACATTTCGTCCCCAACACAGCATACGTCAATGTTTCACCCTCAGCCAGCATCATCCGCGAAGAAGTCTTCGGCCCAGTCGCCAGCATCGCCAAGTTCAAGACGGAGCAAGAAGTCATCGACCTCGCCAACGACAACGTCTACGGGCTCGCAGCTTCAGTGTTCACAAATGACATCAGCAAGGCGATTCGGGTGTCGGATAAGATTGAGTGCGGATTGGTCTGTGTTAACTCCTGGGGAAGCGTTAATGCGAACACGCCGTTTGGCGGGATTAAGCAGAGTGGGTTTGGGCGGGAGAACGGTGAGGATGCGCTGCATGATTGGACGCAGGTTAAGTGCGTCAAGGTCAATGTTTTTAAGCTGTAGATATTGACAAATGCCATTCAATTACTAAGACTAAGATACATGTGCTTGCTGTTATGACCGTTTCTGGTGTTTGTGATGACTTCCTCTTGCGGCATGATGAGAAACTACCCATTTCGTAAGTAAAGTCATTAATTCCTCTTCAAGTACTTACCCGAAACTAAGAGATAGAACTAAAAAGGCGCGACTCGCTTCGCTATCAATTGACGCGTGTGTGTCTCGTTATCTCCCAGCGTTCGGAACCAGATAGCCCGGAACTAGAGCATTCCGAGTGTCACCATCACAAATGCTTCTCCATGACTCGACTGCTTGTTGATCATAATTCTTATCAGTTTCATTTTTGCTCGTTCCGGTCGGAACCTCTGAAGCATTAGTCAATGCTGTATCATTTCAGAAAGAACACGTAATGCTTTGTTGACTTGGGACGCTTGTATCAGATATCAGATTATCCCTATCTGCGTTCCCGTTTGTTCTCAGTTATTGCACGGCAGCTCATCATGATCTCTTCACCAGACTGCCACACGAAATCGTCAATTCTCAAGAACATACAACTTGGCAAGTTTCTTTCGCATCTACTCAGGACAATTGAGTCGCGAGAAAGTCGAGATGTCGTCCTCTTATTTGCTGGCGAAGCTGTGCGCCTGGTCACTTTCATCATGGACCTGTTAGCATCGTACCTCCAAAGGCTTCAAAGCAAGAGACTCAAAGGTCTCTCAAAGTCATTCTTCAAGATATCTCATATCAACTCAATGGCCACGTCAACAACACGAGCCGCAAACTGTTCAAGAGCACTGTGTGCTATGCTTGATGAATGGCAGATCATGAATCGCCTCTTTGGCGTCTTGGACATGTGGAAAGCAGCCCAAGATCTCATCAGACGAATCTCCACCGAGCGATCTACAGGAAATCCCTTGAACAAGACGGACATAGGAATCCAAGCTTCGCAAATCCTGTGCCTCAGCTCATTCCACATCTCCGAAGCAATCGGTTTCTTATCCTCCAAAGGAATTCTCAAACGCTCGGCCAAATCAGAAGAAAATCTGACATTCCTCGCAATCCGCTCCTGGGCGGCGTTTACAATGATTGAGATTGGTCGGTTGTCACTAGAGTGGATAAATATCATGCAGGATAAGGATAAACTGGCGACAAAGACATGGAAGGCAAAATGGAAGAGCGATATGCTTCAGAATTTGGCTTGGGCTAGTGTTGCTTCTCATTGGAGTCTGAGAGATGGCTTGATACCCGAGGCTTTTGTATCGCCGCTGGCGGTGTTTGCGACGTGGAGTCTGGTGAAGGATGCTTGGAAGAATGCGGCTTGATCCTCATTGCGCATCATTTGGGTGGCATGGATACATTTGAGACCTGGGCTGGGAGCACATGTCATTGCATAGAAATGAGTACAGTAGTTAGGTGGCAGCATAATACAAGCGAAGCATGACTGCGAGCTACCGAATGAAGCATCGCGATGTCTATATCCGTATTTCCTGTCCTAACCGAAACTTGATCTTGCCGTTAAAAACATTCTGGTCGGAAATATTGCGAAAGTTCCGATGACTTTATGGTGCCTGTGATTGGCTGTTTGACTTCTCGTTGAAAGTTCGGTTGTCGGAAAATGATTCCGCGCCGGATACTCGGGCCATCAGAAAAGTTCGCGATGACTTCGAAATGGTATAATAGGCTTTCAAGAGTTCTGAATAGTTGCAGATAATTATAGTCATCAATTCAACTTCAGTATTGGACACAATGGCTGACATCGACATCATGACCAACGAGTCCATCTTGGACGAAGCTCTTCTCACAACCGAATCTCCCCTCATCGACTCAACAGACTTAATCGTTCTTCTTTCTCTACTCCTCGGAGCAATCGCCTATCTATCCAACGGCAAACTCCGAAACATCTTCTTCCCTAAACCCACAACATCAGAAGAAACAACAGCTTCAAAAGAGGACAGTCTTCGAAGCATCTCTCACATCTGCAACACCACCGGCAAAAACTGCATCATCTTCTACGGCTCTCAGACCGGCACCGCAGAGAACTACGCCCAGAAACTAGCGAGAGAAGCTAGTTCTCGCTATGGTCTCGATCCCATGGTCGCTGACCTCGAGGAGTATGACTACAATGATCTTTCTGAACTCTCAGAGCAGGTTGTTCTGATGTTTGTGCTTGCTACGTATGGCGAGGGTGAACCTACGGATAACGCTCAGGACTTTTATACGTACATCACTGGCGGTGAAGATGGAGAGCAGCCGGATGTGAATCTTCAGAACGTCAAGTATGTTGCCTTCGGTCTGGGGAATAGTACTTATGAGCATTATAATGCTATGGTGAGACGTGTGTCCAAAGCGTTGGACGGACTAGGTGCGAAGAATTTTGCTGGTGTTGGGGAGGCTGATGATGCGGCTGGGACTACTGAAGAAGACTTTTTGGCGTGGAAGCAGGATATGTGGCCGAAGCTTGTTCAAGAGTTTGGGCTCCAGGAGAGAGATGTTGCGTACGAGTCGTCATTCGGTGTTCTGGAAAGAGATGATCTGAGTGCTAGCTCACCTGGTGTTTTTCTTGGTGAAGCGAACGCGGATCATCTTGATACCAGCTCAGCAAACCGTCAGTTCAGCAACACGAATCCTTACATCGCTAGCATCACCGAGTCTCGCGAGGTATTCACTTCCAAGGATAGGAACTGTATTCACATGGAGATCGATCTCGGTGACTCAGGTTTATCTTATGAGACGGGTGATCACGTCGCTATCTGGCCTACCAACTCGGAAGAACAAGTCGCCCAACTCCTCAGCATTCTTGGTTTGAGCGAGAAGAAGGATACGGTTATTTCTATCGTCAGTCGAGAAGCAACAGCAAAGTCCCCCGTGCCAACACCGACGACATATGCTACTGCGCTGCGTTACTATCTTGAGATTGCTGGACCTGTGTCTCGAGAGTTCATCAACGTCATTGCTGCGTTTGCGCCTACAGACGCTGCGAAGACAGAAGTGACCAAGCTTGGCGGTGACAAGGTGTACTTTAACGAAAAGATCAGCCAGAAGTGTCTTTCACTCCCTCAAGTGTTGAGTATGCTCAGTCATGGTCAACCATGGACTAAGCTGCCTTTCTCAGCTATAGTCGAAGGTCTCAGCAAGCTTCAGCCCCGATACTACTCCATATCCTCATCATCCCTCGTCCAACCCTCCACCGTTTCCGTCACCGCAGCCGTTGAATCAGCCAAGATTCAAGGCCGACCTGATGTTTTCAAGGGCGTGGCAACGAACTTCCTTCTCTCTCTCAAACAGGCCCAGAACCAAGAGTCTCAATCACAAGAGTATCATTTGAATGGCCCACGGGAGAAGTACACTGGCTTCAAAGCGCCCATTCATCTTCGCAAGTCCAACTTTAAACTCCCCAAGGATTCAGCTCGCCCTGTCATCATGATCGGTCCAGGAACTGGTGTTGCTCCATTCAGAGGTTTCGTGCAGGAACGAGCTGCTTTGAAGAAGCAGGGTAAGAATGTTGGAAAGAGCTTGTTGTTCTTTGGATGTAGACGACGCAATGAAGATTATCTCTATGAGTCAGAGTGGCGGGTAAGTCAAACGCTTTTTGATGCTCAGCCACCCTTACTAACTCATGCCAGGAACATAAAAATACCCTCGGTGATAACTTCGATATCCAGATTGCATTCTCAAGAGAGACTAAGCAAAAGGTTTACGTGCAGCACCTCATCAAGACTCATGCCAAAGAGGTGATGAGCATGATTGACGCTGGAGCGATTGTCTACGTTTGTGGTGATGCAAAGCATATGGCTAGGGATGTGAACTCGACACTCATCTCAATCTGGGCTGAGGAGCGGAACATCTCACTTGAGAGTGCAATGGAGAAGGTGAAGGGTCTAAGAGACACAGCGAGATATCAGGTAAGCATTTCACATCCAGAGTTGACACCATTACTAACACCTCGAAGGAGGATATCTGGTAGATACGACGTATGACAACATTTATAGACATAATGCGAGGGATAAAAAGTTCTTAGCTTGATATTATATTTCACTACCATACCAAGTACTTCTATATTGATCATATGATCTTGATTTGTACGTAGTAGTATTCCTCAGTGGATCCATTTCATCCCTTGACTGGAACATGCTTCCTGAATCGCGACTCCTTGGACATCTCCCAGAGGTTGTTACTTCCACTCCCTAACCCTCTCTCTAGCATCCTGTTTCCCATAGCTTATCGACACTTCATCCGTTCTTCTAATCCCACTGATATCATTCTGAGTCTTTGTATCGCGAAGTATACTTTCATCACTAGCATTTGCATTATATGCAATGACTGTTCGGTTTGATGGTCCGCCACCTCCAATTGTTTCTGTGCCAGGCATAGAGCCATTTCCATATTTCCGACCGCTGTGATTCCCGTACATGGGGAGTTTGTAGGAACTCGCTGCGCCGGAGCTGTCGCCTTTGCTGCCGTATCTGAAGCGGACGTAGAGAGGCCGGAGGACGGGGATGGAGGAGCACATTATTGTTACGGTGCTTTCGGTCGCGGACCAGATGAGCATGTCGACTGTGTCGTCTGTAGAGGTCAGTAGATGGATCACTGGTGGGGGATGAAGGGACATACAGATGTATTCACTGGCGTTCAGTCCATTGAGAGCGACTGTACGAACAATACCACAGATACCAGCACTATATCGTCAGTCAGGATGATTTCACATCTGGGAGAGTGCTGACTTACAAGATACCGAGACTTAGGCCGCATGCGACGGTGATCTTCTCTTTGCGCTTCATGTTAAGCTCCCAGATGACGAACCACGGAAGAATGGCGAAGCAAAAGTCCGCAACGACAAACCAAGCTAAACACATTAGCACTCTCCAACACTTCTGCGCATTAGTAACTCACATCCCACAGTCAAGCCAACCTTGGAAAAGTCAATCCAACACGTCCCCGGCACCCGACGATCCCAAGTCCTCTGAACCGGATCACACTGCACAACGACAACAATGCTAGAAAACAGCGTGATGAACGCCGTCCCCGCCAGAAACGCCCATATAAACGCTTTCTGGAATTTGTTCCGCACGATGCGTAGAAGAAAGATACCAACGGCGCATTTTCCAAGACCGATTACCATTAGCCCGGCTACTTGGCTGTATATCTCTAGCTCGACGGCTCGGAAGTATGCATCGGGGTTTCCAACATCTGCGAATTTGCGACCGAGGCCGTATTTTGTGCCGGCTGTTACGAAGGCGGAGTAGATTATCTGGAAGACCTGGGATCGTGAGGATGAGTTATTGGGGAGGGAGTGAAGGGCGTACCAGTGCGATGATGACAAGATAATCATCTGCGCCTACAGAGTGCAGAATCTGAGATCTTGTGTATAATCTGAGTCCAACGAAGATTGCAAAGATGACGACTTGAACCCATAGCACTGCATTGAGCATAGGCCCCAGGCCTCCGTAGTAACTCGCCATGATTGAAGCAACCAGAAATCCCAAGCGAGCTATCTTCGAAGAGGCGGTGGAATAATGTAGACTCGAGTCGCCCACGTCGTCTGCTGGACCTCAAGACCTTATCGGCTCCGCGAGACTCGCCATTGCCCCTGATCACACGTTTGCAACAACCGACTCCGTTGCGTCGCCGGGAAAAAGAAAAGAGCGAAGGATCATTCCCTAGCGCGTTTCAATGCATGGTTAAGGAGGATTGTTGACTATCCTTTGTTCTGGCGAGATCTACGCGAAAACCCTTGTCGGCGACATGGTGTGTCTGGCACGAGAGTGACAAACTTGGCGATAAACCAATAACAAGTGGTTATATAACGGCGGTGACTTGTGTTGATTAGATCCTGGATTTGAGGCGAAAGTGGTGTGACTGTTAGTTGATGCGGGCTTGTTGTCTCTTTTCTCGTAAGATATCATATATGACAGACTTTGGGTGAGGCTGTTGACCTTACAGTGGCAATATGGCCCCTCGTCGAACCCGAGTACTCGGACCTCTGCAGGAGCTTGTATTTGCTGTATGTGATTCAAACTATGAAGCAATACCTTCCAGTCAATCCTGCGGTTGACTCTGTAGTCCTACGCGAATGCCGCCATCCCGTAGGATTTGCCGAGACAATGAACCATCTCCACTCCCTCATCAAACGGCTCTCGTTGCTTTTTCTCCGCCTACCGGGTATAATGTTCTTCCGCAATCATGATTCGCCCCTTTGTCTACCAACTGCAAATGATATCTGACAGTGACACTCGAGCAAACTCCGCTAACAGAAGCGAAACCGCCAGAGTAACATCGTTCATTGAGGTTTTGGAACTAAAGAAGAATCGCCCGGAAACTTTAACAAGCGGCTCCGATGCCAGGAGTCATTGATGATTCCTTTTGAGATAACTTGACGAAGGATTCAGGCGACATTACGGTAGACCCACTATAGAAGGACGGATATGATGATCGCGGCTCAACGTTGCATTTATGAACCGCGTCATTTCCTCGGGCCGTTACGGGTCAACCGCCGTTAGGACAGTAGACTGCTTCTCCATATTGGCGCTGCGAGTGAGCATGAAGCAACTGGATCCTGGATACCCCTTGGCTCGAATCTTATTCATGATTCGAACCATTTAGATTGCAGCAGCGCCTCTATTCTGAGAGACCTTGAGGCTCAAGAGTCCTAGTGGAGCTATAACGTGAAAAATTACTCGACGTATCCCGCATTCTTCCCCGTGGGATTCACATCCTGGCGTGAACTAGCTAAGCGACCCTGTTGCATAGAGAGCCAACGAAGAATGGTGCAGCAACCCGTTCGCCACCATTTGATATATCATTTTGTGAAGCAGCTCATCCTCATGTGTGTTGGGTGATATTACTGGTGCCTGAGATTAGCCATCATAGTGATATGCAGTGCATTACCTGGCAAACAATGGTATAAGACCATCCACTATGATATAATCACGATGCTAAGGCTAGTAAGGTTTGATACTGGAATTATCTAAGGCCAATTTGAAGCCGTTAACCGAAGGATTTGTTTTACAGAAACTTTCTTTATCACTTCATGGCGGAGGGGTACCCCTTTAATACTGATCAGACCAAGATAACATGTGCGCCTAGCAGCTCTGCTAGTCACGGCTACTACATTAACTCAGATCAAAGCCAGTATCAGACTAATTCACGGCGATAACGTTCAAAGGGACAACCCTCCACACCAACTTCTAATCCTGGCAAGGGGTAGCAGGGTTCTCCCGCATCACTAGCCTCAGTGAAGACAACCCATTGTGAATCATGAACATATTTATACAAGCGACCTATCTCATTTTCTATCACATCCCCATTAACTTTTCTTTTTCGACTCCACTCCAAAACATACTCACTTTTATATCTCACTTCTCAAAATGGGCTCAGTTGGTTCGTCGACGAACGATATCATCGCCACCCTCGATGCTGTAAACCCCAGCCAATTCGGTGGCGATGAAGTCGAACGTCTCCGAGTCCGCGCTGCTGCACGTCGCTTACTAGCAAGAGTCGAGACACCCTACGAAAGAGCATGGGGTTTTTGTTTCGAACATCCTGCCGTTTTTGCTGCGCTTCAGACTGCGATTGATCTCGGAATCTGGAAGGCTTGGACCAAAGAAGGTGGAGGGAAGAAGACAATCGACGAGTTGGTCAAGTTGACCGGGAGGGATGTTGAGCCAAACCTGCTGAGTGAGCTGTCATATCCCTGCTATCTTAGTCGAAGCTTACGAGTGCAGGACGTCTGTTCCGTCTCCTAGCAGCGTTCTATGTGGTTGAGGAGACAGACGTGGATACCTTCAAGCCCACGCCGTTCTCATACGCCATTGGTGATGAAAGTACCAAGGTCCGAGCGTCTCTCGAAGCAGCGTAGGTCTCGCAGCCACAAATGCAATACGTCAAACTAACGAAATCTAGAACTTATCAGTACATATCGGCGGGCCAGAATCTTCCCAAGTACCTTGCCAAGATAGGCTACAAAGTTCCCACGGCAGCAGAAGACAATAACTACGCAGGCAGCGATCCCGATGGCCTCAACTTCTTTGGTCGTCTTCAGAAAAGTCCAGAGTATTATGAGGCTTTTACGGGGCACATGGAGGCTTGGACGTCTTGGAAGACGCCGTGGACAAAGATTTATGATCCTAGCAAGTTGATTGAAGGTGCTGATCTTAGCAAACCGCTTGTTGTAGATGTTGGCGGTAATACCGGTATTGATATCTCGCATATTCTCATGGCGAGACCGGATTTGCCAAAGGGTACTTTGGTGTTGCAGGATCTACCGGAGATTATTGAACGGGCGGATGTGGATGAGAAGATCACGGCCATGGTGCATGATTTCTTCACGCCCCAGCCTGTGAAGGGTAAGTCACTACCTTCTAACTGATGACAATCCAAGTGCTAAATGAGGTTAGGAGCCCGGGCATACTTTATGCACGCTGTTCTCCACGACTGGCCCGATGCCCAAGCAACTCAGCTCCTTCAAAACACAAAAGATGCTATGACGAAGGGTTACTCTAAGCTCTTCGTCTATGACATCGTGCTGCCGCCAACTGGAGCTAGTATTAGTCAGACTACTATGGACGTGCAGATGATGTCTCTTCTGTCCGCGTCTGAGCGAACCAAGAGTCAGTGGGAGGAGTTGCTCACGGGGGCTGGATTCAAGATTGTCAAGTTTTGGCCTGATCCTCAGCAGTATGAGATGTTGATTGAGGCAGAGATAGCATGAGATAAGGATGATTAGCTAGTAGATGGCCTTACTGGGAGCTTAGCTTAGCCCAGGAAAGTCTATCAAGAACGATACATGATCAGAATGAAGATGAAGAGACATTGCTACCTCGCGCACGCGCAGAGACTCTGATTCTTTTTTAACTGCAGTCACTCAAGGAACCAAGAGTACCCAAACTAGCAGTAAGACCAACCTTCTACTCTACTCAAGGTCCGGCAGCTCAGACGAATCACTATCATCATCATCATCCTCAAACTCCAGCCCATACATCTTCCCCGCCGCCGTAATCGCCACATTCCCAATACCCTTCTGACATACCAACCCATTAAACTCCCCCGCCGCAATCCTCATGAGTTCCTTCCCATCACCATCTGGATCCTCCGCAAACGTCATAAGTATGTATCCCACCGTAAACGGCAGCTGTTTCTCCTGATCTAGATACGTCGGCCCATACAGCTTTCGCAGTACGGGATCGCAGACACTCTTGATCTGGCGAAGGAACTTCCATGACCACCGGTGTAGAACGAGGTAGGGGAAGGAAAACTCAAACATTTCGGCGGCGAGGGCCTTGGCGAGGGGGGTGAGAAGGGAGCCTGCTTTGATTCTACCGCCGTCTGTTGCTTTTTTCTTTTGTTTTTGTTTCTGTTTTTCAACGTCTTGTGCACCCTCTGCTTTCACGAAGGCGAGTTCGTCTTCGGAATTGTCTTCAAGGTAGTTGCTTCGAGAAATGATGGCGTCGACATTCTCAGGCGTGAGGTTGACTTGTCCAGACTTATGTAGATATCTGTCAAAGAACATGCGAGACACAGGGACGCCATCTTCTATACCGCGAGGACCAGCGCGTGAGGCCATGTCCTGATGTCGCTTAGGCTGTCGCAGAAGACGACCCTTGTGAGTTGTGATAGCTGACACAGAGTATCCCATCTGCAGGAGAAATCTGTTCAGATACTCATCTTTGTTCGTAGGTGGACTTCCAACAAAGAAGTTGGAATCACCGAGTAAGCTCCGGACTACATCCATGTCTTGCCATCGATTGATGAGTAGTCCCTCCTGCTGGAGTGCATTGTACAAATGTGCGGGATAGGTGACAGATCCCCATGCGTTCAGTACTGCAATACCGATCTCGTGCATCCCAGCGCGGTAGTGGAAGAGGAGCAGTCCGCTGAGAATGGGCGACAGGAAATGAATGCGATACATCTGGTCATCCGTGACTTGTGCGCCAACCTTTTGGCCAACTCTCTTTTTGGCAAGAAAGACGGGGTCTTTACCAATCCAGGCGATAGACTGCTCCAGTTCCTTCAGCGCACGCTCGTTCGAAGCAGGCCACGTTTCACTCTTGAGGTTTTGATGGTGTTTGATATGCTGGTTCAGATCATTGCGCATGGCACTCGTGTGAGAGCTCAGCGTCTCAAAGACTGAAGCTGTATGAGCTCGGAGGATATGGTGGACATCGAGGAGGATTTGAGTAGCAAAAACCAAGTAGAAGGGAGTCTTGTCTGTTTTGTCGAGTTCCCGGATTCCACGGATGAATTCATCTTCAACTGGATAATTCGGAACAGCTCGCGCAAGAGTCACCGCTTCGGTAAAGTACTCAGAGAGAATGATCTGGTCTTCGTTGAATTTCTGATGGCCGTTCTTCCGTGATCGATCACTGCTGGGATCATACGTTCCAAACATTCCCTCCTTATAAATCGGAATATTATGCGGTCCCAGAACAGCCACCAATGCCTTGAGAAGAATATTCGCGTTGAGGAATGTATCATCCGCAATGTCATACATTTTCTCATTCCCGCCTTTGGGACCCCAAGCCTTGACCTCCGTTATAGAAAAGCCCTTCATCATAGCAAACACGATAGAGAACTTTTCCGAAACAGCGCAAGCACCACCGTGCGGTTCAAAGATGGGAAGAATAGGCTCCACGAGGTTCCGCGCAAGGTCGATGCCCGTGTTTGTGACAAGAGCCGCTGTAGCGAGGTCATGAAAGCCATCCTTATAATTCTCCCAGATAGACTTGATGTTAGATCTGATATGTGTGAGATCATCGAGCATAACAGCGTATGCTATCATTGCATCTTCAAGGGTGTTTTGCGGCTCAGCTTCGTAGAGATTCTCATCGTCGTCAGCCTTTTGAGGACGGACGATATCTGGAGCATCGAGGAATTCTTGTGAGGGCTCGTAGACGTTGAGACCGCTGAAGCGATTGGTTAGATCTTCGATTGAGTCGTAAGACGGCGTATCGGTAGGCATTCGTGGGCGAAGAACACTTCTGACGCTCTCGAGGACACCGATGAAGTAGTTATGCGTTGCGTCGGACTTGTCGTTTATCTCAGCTCCATGTTCTTCCAATTGAGCTCCGAATCTGGAGCGCATGTAGATAACGCGATCGATTGTCTCAGCGAGAGACTTGGGGACTGAGATGAGCGGTTTGGTAGAAGCAAAGATGTACTCTGCCAACGGGATAAAATCCTTGATTGCGATGATGTACTTGGGTCGAGCTGGTTCAACTGGAGCTACACTCGGGACAGGCCTTTGCTTCTTGGCATCTTTTCTAGCCTTTCCCTTCAAACGACCTCCGCCCTTGGGTTGAGATGATTGTGCTGCGGTGGAGGTGAGTAGATCAGCTGGGTAACCGCAGGCTTTTGCAGTTGAAGCGAGCCATGCTGCGACTGAGTCTGTGTCTGCCTTGTACTGCTGGTACGTGCCCTGCAGCGGCGTCGGAAGCATCTTGATGGATGATTTTGCCCTAGAGCTGCAACTCCGAGGCTCAGTCGAGGACCCTGATAAGTGTTGGAGGGGTCGGATTGAGGGGTAAAGGTGCGTGATGGAGGTTGCACGAAATTGAGTTTGTCACGTGATATGGGAATCCCCTCACTTTTACTGGCACGGTCGATGATCAGTATATGTAGGAGAAATCACGCTGTATTTAATATAATACTCATAAATGAAGTTCATGTGAAATTGGTAATTTCGTTCATTGCTGTCGTGTCAAGAATTATCCGTAGATATGCCTAAGCGTGCGTGAATCCATGACTCCAGGGAAGACCCAGAGGGTTCACGACGCTAAAGTCCCGCTCATGAGGGTGTCCCTGGAAATCACCCTTCTGCGTAGTAAAGTTCTCAATCACACCCAGATTCTTAATCCTTCCCAGCAACTTCTCCAGCACACGGTAACCCGAACCAGCAGCATATCCGGGGAGTTCATGGCCCGCAAGCTGAACCTCATACCACGTCAGACCACGCTCCTCACCCCACTGTCCAACAACGCCCTCCTCACTGAGTCGTCCACCGTTCCAGTCAATGTGGAAGGGCACCCAGAAGTTCTTGTCTTGGGGATACTTCTGGAAACCCTTCTTGCCGTGCCAGGTGACGTTCTGGAGGGCGAAGAGGGTTCCGTTGGGGGGGAGGAGGAAGTCGAGACGACCGACGCCGATGATGGTGTTGTTGGTGTGCTCGATGACGCGCTTGAGAACGTCGTTCTGAGCGGGCGCGAGGGAGGTGTCGCTGCTGTTGGATTTGGGGTCGCCGAAGCCAAAGACCGGGTTGGGAGTGCACTGATACCAAGTCACGTCGGTGGGAGCGTTGAGGGCCTTCTTGACGTCTGTGCGGTTGAAGTAGACCTTGGCACCGGGAGGAGAATAGTCGCCCTGGACTTGTTAGCACTGGTTTTCAGAAATGGTAGAGATGACCTTACCTGGTTGACAATGCCGAGCTGGCTGTAGGCATGGGGGCAGGTATCAGTGATATGATAGATGTTGAAGCAAGGGTTCGAGTCCAGAGCAGCGGTGTAAGCCCAATCGAAGATATCACATGTGTAGTTGCTCTTGGGATTCGTATCGGCATACGGATCAGGCAGAACAGGGAAGGGTTCCTCGGGCGGAGGGAAAGTCGCATACTTCTCGAGATACTTCTCATAACCACAGTGCTGATGCGTCCATCGCAGAGCATTCATGTACGACTGGTTAAGATAGAACAAGTTCGCCCAAGACTCGATATACGGGTAGATGACAGCCTGCTCCTGGAGGGCGCTATCACCGAGGAGGGGGTCGTTGATGGCCACGCCGCCGAGCTTGTAGTAATCGTCGTCGTTGGCCGTGATGAAAGCGTCGGCGATGTAGGGCACGTAGAAACCCGCGTAGGACTCTCCGGTGATGTAGGTGGTGGCGCCCTTGAGCTCAAAGGTGTTGATGAAGTTCTTCCAGAAGCCGATGAACTGCTTGCCGAGCTCTACTTCGTTGGTGATGTTGGGCTTGCCTTGGCTGTAGCCTACACCGACGGGCTGTTCGATCCAGATAACGTTTGTGCTAGTGCTGTTAGTCAAGCCACAATCAAAGTCAATTGGGAGACTTACAGGTTGGTCCAGCTGTAGCTGTTGGGCACGGGAGCGAGAGTTCCCTCTTGCCAGAGGAAAGGTCCGTTCTCGGTGAGGAGACCGCTAAGCGAACTGCAGCCAGGACCACCGTTCAACCTTAAAAAGTCAGCATTACTCTCCAATCTATCAATTAGACCAAAAACCTACCAAATGACAACCTCGTCCCTCTTAGCCTTGGGGTTGGTGCTAGGGAAGAACCAAAAGTACAACTTGCGCTCCTCATCAGGATCCTGAGAAATCGGGAGCAGTCCAGCATAAGACTCTCCAACATCAAAATCGACCTCAGGAATAGCAGAACCATTGACGACAAACTTTTCAGAATGCTTGTTCAGGAACTTGCTCTTGGATCGCTTCTCAAAGGCAGGCTGCTCCGGGACGACCGGCGCAGCAGCGCGCTTCTGATCGTATCGGCGCGGGTGCACGCGATCAAAGGCGCGGATGGCACCTTGATTGAAGGCAGCCTGGGACAAAGTCCCAAAGGCCAGAAGACTGATCAGACTGAACCGCATTTTTGAAAAAGACAAAGACAGGTTTGGTCGTGCAGAGACGCATCAATTGGTCATGGCGGGGGGAGGTTCTTATAGCTGCAGCGTGTTAAGACATGGCATTGATCACCAAGATTGAATATGCGTTCTGATGTCACAGCACGGAAACACGGCACTTGCACCATGTCAAGGATTATCGTAGCATAGCCCGAATAGTATGTACAGATTGACCGGTAAGAACGGCATCGTACATACAGCATCCATGTAGGATCGGGAACTGCCTCACTCGGTACAAGTGTGGAGAGCAAAAGTTCCGCCTCACAGACCTTCCTATCCTGGTGAGCTGCTTCTCCAAAAGTGCAGGGATATTTTGGAGGCTGCCGATCTTGATTTCGTTCAGGCTTAACGGCAGTTCTACCCCTCATTTTTTTCCTTTATCCACTGCAGCTTGTCACTTGTTTCCTACGGATAGAGAATAGTGTGCTAGCACCTCTTCTAATCGTCATCGGACGCTACAAAAGGACGGACGCGGCGGGCCCTTGGGGGTTACAAAATATCCTTGCAATCTTACGTGGAGACCTTTATCTATAATTGAAACAATTGGCTCAGCAATGGGAGGGGATCTTTGTCTCGGTTAGACACGAGACGCATCCGATCTGCATAATGTACGGCGTCTCTGTACTCCGTACAAACTACGCAATTCAGTTGGTTGTTATCGTGATAAGCAAGCCATTTGCATTCCTCCGCATGCAAGCCACACGCGAGTCTGACAAGCACTAACCACGTAGCAGGTAAGTAAGCCTCGCCACGCGTTTGGGCAGTCAGACGACACTACACTTTTGGAGATAACCTTCCCGAAGGTGGCTGAGATCTTTTGACAGAACTTCTCGAACCAATACCGCTCGTTTCTAGCGCTGCCTCGGACGCCTCGGCTTCCACGTATTCCTTTGTGGCACGATCGGATGTGAGGAGCCGTTCCGGTGCGACGTGACGCTCTGTTCAACGATAACAATAAGGTTAATGAGACTGGGTTTCAAGGGCCCAGCCTCCCTCTTTTTTTTTATTTTTTTAGGCGACCGCTTCAAACGGCTTCAGTCAGTTTTGCTGATCGCGCCACGTGCTGACCGCTTAATTACTGTTTTCGCAATAGCCTCATTTTTGACTGTTTGTTAGTCAAGAGAGAGAGAGAGAAAGAGAATTGGGAGTCGATTGACTAGCTATCCTAGACTTGTCACACTTTGACATGGCCAAAAGTCAATTGAGCGAATACAACCGACTTCTTTGAGTTCACCGCGGCTGTTCGTATTCAAGGTTCAGTCACGATTGACGGATGATCCTCTGCGAAGCTTTGTTAGTGCCCGGTCGCAAATAACGCATGATACCATGCCATTACCCAATATTAAATGGCACGGCAGAACAAAGTTTTGTCCACAAAGGTTAAGACTGAGTCGAATAAAGTGTTTGACTTTGGAGGACTTGAATTAAACTTTGAGAAATGATCCTCAATCAATTTGAGTGCGGAGTATTTTTTTTTTAAAACCACTTCGAGGGCGGACATACCCTGTAGATTTATCCACCAACCCGATATGCCAGCTTTAAGAAACAGATATTGTCTTTTGAGTCAGTGTATTATACAGGTGTAATGCAAGAATTCATCTTGCGTTATATAAAATATCGCTCTTTAAAGAAACATTATCGAAGTAATCTAAGGTATCAGAAACACAGGTTGCAATAATGCGCACTTGAGCACATAACACCCGATCGTCGGTTGAGGACACTAAGGTTAGGTTTATTATTTTATCTATTTTAGTAACTTTAAATGCAGATAGAATAGTCCCAGATACTATATTTAATATTTACTGTATTAAGATACTTTACTTATTAACAGTTATAGCTATATTAAAAATAGCTAGATTATAGCCTGCTCTACCTATTGTTGTAGAGTACTCAAGATATTAAGCATTCTCAGGCATATAGGATCTATAGGTTTATATATAATAAGTATAGCAACAGACTACAGTTATCTTATAAAAACAGCGAGCTAGTTATATAATTAACATCTTGAACCTTGTATATATTTAGGGTTATTAAGAGTAATATGATATAAACTAGCAGAGCTTGCGAGCTTAGTGAGCTACTCTGAACACCTTAAGTGTAATGCAGAAAGTCTTACTTATAGGTATCCTGTCGTCTTTATTCTTAAATGCTCCTGATTGACTAGGTTCAATGTTATGAGAATAAGCCCCCAGTAACACAACACAAATGCAAACAACACACTTACCTCACAACTTACAGCACTCGATTGATGAACCATGACGCTTCTCAGAGTACGCCATGATGCCAAATTGTCGAATGAACATGGAGGTTGCAAACATGTCGATGATACTCAGCCAATCAGAAAATTGGTAAGCATAACTCTATTGCGCCCTATGCGCTTGGCGTCAGCCCTTGGATGCCTGCCTTCTCCAACTCTCATATACAAAACACCATGCACCCCTCACTTTAAGGTATCCAGCAAAAGACACAATCTCAGGCATAAATACTTTTTTTTGGGTCATCTATTGTTAACAAGCCCGACTCCCTATCCTCAACCTATAACCTTCCTGTTAGCAGCACCAGAGTCAAAATGGCAGTCTATCACAGCGCCGAGGGCAGAAAGTTCTTTGTCCCGCTTGAGAACAACCCTCAGGTCTTCACCAACCTAGCCCACGACCTAGGCATGGATCCCAAGCTAGCGTTCCATGACGTCTACTCCCTCGACGAACCAGAGCTTCTGGCCATGGTGCCACGCCCAGCTCACGCTCTAATCTTCATCACGCCCTCCAACGCGTACCACGCCGTCGAGGCTGAAGACGTAGCTGCTGGTAAAAGAACGCCAGCTCCTCCTAACCGGAAAACCTACTCTATGGAAGGCTTCGATAACCTCTACCCGACGGACCAGCCTGTCCTTTGGTTCCCCCAGACAATCGGAAACGCCTGTGGCATGGTAGCACTCGTCCACACCCTTCTCAACGGTTCGTTACGCGAGCGTCTCGTGCCGTCGTCGCCACTAGCAGGACTCCTTGAAGAAGCTCTCAAGCTGCCCCTGCCCACTCAGCACGCGGACCTGCTGTATAACTCAGTCGTTATAGAAGAGGCTCACAGCAAGGCGGCAGCTAGAGGCGATACGGCAGCACCGGATGCTCAAGACCCTATTGGGTATCACTTCATGGCGTTTGTGAAGGGGACGGATGGGAATCTCTGGGGCCTGGACGGAAGCTTTGGTGGGATGATGTGCTACGGGCCTGTGGGTGAGGGAGAGGATATGCTGAGTAGTAATGTCTTGGACATTGGGGTGCGGCGATTCATCAACGCAGGGGAGGGAAGCGCTGAGTTTAGTATCATTGCGCTATCTGAGGGGGAGGTTTAGGTTTCTTCCTGATAAGTCAATAAGCAAGCACGGTGGACCTTGATTGCAATTCCTATCAAGATACGGTGTACTATTGTGAAAAGATAAATTGTGGATGATTTAGATATAGACAATGGAATTGAAGAGTGCTGCAAGCACAGTCAGACTCCCATGGAAAGGCGATGTGACCTCTTTAAACTTGAATGAACCCGACTAAAATGGTGAGCGATACATCAATGCAAGCCGAGGCCGAGTTTCCACGACTGGCTGTTGGGCCGCAATCAGCCTTGAGACTCATGGTCGTAGTATAATGAATTCAAATAACAGTCTGTATGCGCTTTGCCATTTGTTATTAACAAAGAAGCAGTGATCCACCTCGAGGTTACGCGCCGCCCTCTCCCACAATTCCGATAACGTATCGATATCCACCGACTCTGGATATTATAATCTCGATGACACTCAATGAGAACCAAGAGTGTTCTGATGAGATAGCCATTAAAGGCAAATACGGGCGTCCTGACCTGCTCTAGTGTGATGAGGATCTCTGCCCACCGAAATTCATCCTCGGCGGTTTCGAGCTTGACTAGTTCTGACCAAGTCGATTAGTACGTAGTAAGATACCCCAGTGCACGCTTGTCCTCGGGCTATAGTTGTGCTGATTTCTTGTCTTTCTTGGTAAGCTGGCTCGATCGGGGTTGACTCAAAAGTTCCTCCCCTGCTGAGATCTGACCCGATGAATAACTAGAATTCGAACTCTCGGTCCTTAACCTTTATGGCCTGGGGGTTGAAGCCTCTTTTGAAACCCGAGCCTTACCGCAGAAACTTGATTGCACTCAGTGATGTGCATATTGCCGTTGCAGATCTCGTGAAAAGATTTTGAAACTTCACCATGCTATTGAGAATGGCGGACGTGGAGACAAGTGTTATCCCTAAGCTTCTACAAACGCTAAAAGACAGCATAAAGTGCCAGTATTGGTTGCAGCACCCGAGAGTGACCATTGTTGTCATAATCAAAATTGATCCGATAAGTATTAATACTCGCGGACCTCGTGTATCGAAAATGGGCCCGATGATGATACCGCAAAAGAATGTTACAAAGGTGTATGTACTGAGAATCCAGCCGATATCTCCAGAGCCATATTCTTGCAGTTGGTGGCTTTCTAGGTAAGCTTGGAACGAGCCCAAGGAGTTCACCAGACCTAAACTGGCGAGCAGGCCTATAAAGCTGCCAAAGACTCAGAACCAGCCTGTCAGACCACCTTCAGGATAAAGATGGCCACTCGTGTTGTCGCGAAAAGTGTTTGAATGGGCAGTTTTTGGTGAGGGCTTTCGCTTTCTTGGTTGGGTGCATGTTGCTGCGTCCCAATTGAGAGGATTCTGTTTGTTTCTTTGTGTCTTTGACCGCCATGACTTATGTTGTTGGTGTTCCAGCTATATTGATTGCCGTCACAACAGCTTTAGAATGAAAGCTGGAGATCATAGTATTTGGTTTAATATAGTAGCGTACATCAATGAGGAAGTTTGAATCTTTATCTGCATATTACGTGATCCTCATGCCTATACGTAACGATCCGAGAGCACGGGGGTCTCAAGATACTTAGCATCGGAGAAGTTGTCGGAGATATTCACGGTACTTGCGGAGTAACCGCAAGCAGGAATTGACTGTCAGCCAGCTGGCCACACCGGGTATATCGGGTAAATCGGGCATATCGGGTGTACCCACGCCTGAAAAACACACAAGATAGCATCAATCCCACAAACGAAACATTTTCCTCAAGCTGATACCCGACCTGTATCCTTGCATCCTATAACAGATCCCTGCTTTGCATTGCACCTCGTATCGTCATATCCTCATGTCTCAGACTGATTGTATCTCCTCTCGGGCCGTTGGGTTCCTGCCTGACGTTCCCAAGTTTTTCGATGTTCTCAACGACTTATGGCACCCAGAAACAAACCCGGAGGGGATAGTCAACCTTGGTCTCGCTGAGAATGTATGGAGCCGTCATCTCTTAGAATCTGCTCGGGCTAATAAGTACAGGCGCTGATGCAAACCGAAATGGCCTTGTTCATCAACTCACATGTATGGACTTCCTACAAGACTCTATGTATGATCTATCCTAACGATCTCAGTTTCGTGCTCAACCTCATGCATTGACCTATGGAGATGGATTTACTGGTTCGAAGCAACTGAAGCAGGCGTTTTGCCAGTTGTTGAACGGGTACTTCAACCCTCGCATCCCTGTAGTCCCCTCGCACTTGACTGTCACACCTGGGGTGGGCAACGCACTCGAATGCTGTGCGTGGTCGCTGTTCAACTCGCAGGACCAAGTCCTCATCGGACGTCCTTATTGGACCGCGTTCAATTACATCTTTGGCATCCGAGCTGGGTAGGGTTGTCCCTTGGTTCGCCCAGAAGCACTTGTTAACCTCAAACAGGGTCCAGGTCCGTGAGGTGTCGTTCAATGGCGTTGACCCTTTCTGTTTGGAAGCGGTTGATGCATATGAGAAGGAGTATTTACAGGCACAAAAGGAGGGGAAATGTGTTCAGGCTGTACTACTGTGTTCCCCGCACAACCCACTAGGTCTGTATCGAGACAAGTTCAAATGGCATGCATACATATGGCAGAAGCTGACAAAACATCAAGGTCGCTGCTACAGCAAACAAGTCTTGATGGCCTATATGCGCCTCTGTGGTAAATTGGGACTCCATCTGATTGTCGACGAGATCTACGCACTATCAGTGTTCGAGAACCCTGAAATGGATGATGCCGTTCCGTTTACCTCGATATTGTCTTTGAGTGCTGAAGGGCTTATGGATCCTCGCAAAGTCCATATGCAGTGGGGACTTAGCAAGGTATCTATCCACTTGGCCTCCCTCTCATGTCCTTTGTGAAGTTGACATCACGACAGGATTTTGGTGCTACTGGTATACGCATCGGCTGCCTCATAAGTCAATCCAATCCCTTGTTTTTGAAGTCTCTCGAGAGCTTCTCGTAAGTCCCAAGGGTGTTGCGCCTCCGTGTCCAGTTGTTGACTGAACCCCAGGCTCTTCAACTTTCCATCAAGTCTTGCGGATAACGCAGCGGCCTTACTCTTGAAGGATAAAGAGTTCACTGATGGCTATATCTCTTTACATCGATCACGCCTTGCAGAGAGTTACAAACACGTTACACAGTTTCTACAAGAGCATGGTATACCGTATCGCAAGTCAAACGCATCGTTGTTTTTGATGGTGAACCTAACGGCGGCAAACCATGATCACGCCACCAGCGACGATGATATCTTAGCTCTTCTGCGAAAAGAAAAGCTATATATCACATCCGCAAGTGGTTATAGGAGCGAAGTGTCTGGGTGGTTTCGTCTTGCAATTGCGCACCCACAACACGTTTTAGATGAAGGACTGAAAAGGATGCTCCGAGCTTTGTCGTGAGCGGTATGTTGAGTTCGGGCGGTTCAAGCTACTATGATACCCCTCTTGACGAGTGACATATAATCATCAGAAAAGTAAGAACGAGAATCGCAATGATATATTCGCCGGAGATCTCCACTGTTAGAACTATTCGCGAATGTACCATTTCCTGACTTGTCGTTATGTATGCTTTTTTGCATTGCATAGACTAAGAGAGTGCTCGGGATCAACTATAAAAGGATACAGTATATAATAAGCTGATATAAACTTTATAAAAGCGATTTAAGGCTAGGTAAGGCATTAAAGAATATTTTAATAAATAAAATATATATTTTTAAAAGTAATAACGTCCAGGCCTAGAGCCTCACCATGAATCCGTAGCTGCTGCCTGGCTGTTTAACAGATGTTTGGATATTCAAGTTTGAGATGTCTCACTTCCATGCTTGAAGGCAGTCGACAACCACTGAATCGTCTTCTTACAGGTATTCTCCGGTGGCAAACTGCGTCTAAATGCTTTAAATGGCCTCTTCGCCAGACCCTGAGCCTCTGGATTTCCCAGCTCAGCAGAAAAGTACATAGCGTCCAATGCACCAGAACAGTGGCGACTTGCAACTGACTACTGACTGATGGAAGAAGTTGAGATGACTTGGAAACCTGACAGCACCTAACAGGAATCACGACTTAATACCACTTACCCCCACTATATCTTCGCTCTACAACGTCCCACGTACCACTCCCTAACTTGCGTTTACATGTAAGCAAGATCTCTGCTCCAGGGCCGTCCGGCAGCTCAACCGTGATATCAGATATCCTCCATAACAGAGGAAAAAATGAGTCTGGAGAAAAAGTCCTAGAGGCCACCTCTTCAGATACTTGGGCTTTTCGGTGACTTGGGGTTTCGAGTCGGACAACTTCAGCGGCGATAAGGGCTGCTGTTGATCCCTCCCATATACCTTCCTGATGAGTCTTTGTCGCCAGCAGGGACAGCGCGTCTCGCCTTAGCTGCAGATCACGGCATTTCATGGCAGTGTAGTATAGAACTGGAATGAGACCTAGATCACTCGTGAAGGTGAAATATTGGCTGCAGTGACTATGCGGGGCTGCGCGCCTTGAAGTGCAAGGTATGTATGTCTCGAGCAGTTCCTTTGCTGTAGCGATGATGGAAGCAAACTGTGGGATGTGGCGGTCGAAAGCTGATTCATCCCCTGCGTATAAAGCTGTAGCCGTCATGATGTTGGCCATTGTGTGATACACTAAGAGCAAGCGTCGAGCAATCTGTTCCGGAGGTGAGAGCGGTGCTTGGTATGAAGATGTTGTCCTCGCCCGCCAAGTCCGGTAGGCTTGCAGCCAAGAGCATAGATCTCGTTGTAGTTGCTGCTGGATGGAAAGAGCATGGAAGAGTAGGCTAGTGTCGACTGAGGTCTCGGCATTACTACCCAAGTGCTGCAGCTGGTACGCTTGTGATATGAGACGATCTAGGTGCTGTCTCGCTTCGTGTAGTGAACTCAACACAAGAAGACGCTCGTCATTACCCACAAAACTTGGGCATACCTGGTCATCTGTTGTCATATTGAGCAATGGTCTGGCTTGGATGTCAAGTCGACTAAAGGCCTCTGTAAGCCAATCATCGATTGGATCGCGTGAAGGCACGGAACTGTACGTAGGATTCCGTAGTATACGCAATCCATGCTGAAGATGTCGAAGGCCTTGAGTTGGATGCTTCTGGAGATATTCGATGATAATAAAGGCAAGACAGGCGATAAGCGTCACTCGGGTATGCGCCCTGCTTCCATCCAACTGCGAGACACCCCTCCAAAAGCTATTCAACGAGCTTATGGCCATGTTGTAGTATTTTAGGGTACAAGACTCGAGATTTTCATCTATACGCCGAGAATTCATGGGTTCCATGTCGATGCATGCCCTTTGGTGTGCAGCGCCCAGTGCCAAGACACAATTGAGGATGACGGGCTCACTGTAGCATGCCTGTGGAATTAGACTTTCCCAAAAAGGAAACGGAAATATCCCCTCCAACTTGGCGCGCATGAACCACTCCAGAATGCAGCGGTCCTGTGCATTAAGACACCTCAGGGGGGCCAAGTTGCTGGGCTGGTAAATCTCGAGGCATGGAGTCGCACCAGCATGTCCGCCACCCCAGACGCCGTACCCACTGCATTTGCGGCCGGTAGAGATACAGCGCAGGCAAGATGGTCGCTGTTCGTCACATTTTACTTTGCGTCCCTTGCAGGTGTAGCAGCCCGTCTTGACGCGCCGGATTTCCCGGTCGGCCGGTAGACGTCGGGAAGTGCAAGGGAGCACATCCATGGCTGCTTCAATCCCAAGACTTGTTCGGCAGTTGTCAGATGGATCAAGGTGAATTTCACAGCGATGAGGAGAGGAGAAGGATGGAATGACGTGAAAGCTCTTTGCCAGAGAAGACATGTTCTTGTGTGAGGTGCGTGCTACATTAGCTCCGTCGGAAAGCTGGCACGGTCATTGGCTCGGCTTCTAAGTCATAGCCGTAGCCCAGATCTAGGCAGAGTTTTCACAAAGTACTCCTCTATCCAATACCTCACTCAGATTTGGGTAGCCTACCGCCATTTATCGTATTCAATACGAACAAGTTTCGCACAAAGCGAGTCTCCATATGCCCAACTACCGTCGGGAACTTACAAGAGACCGGACCAATCAAGTGGTTCGCTTTCCGAAGACGCTAATAAAGATCACTTCTGTTCCCGGTAAGTTTCCGCGCTGGTTTATTGATGAAGCGGAGTTGCATAGCTACTGCGGAGGATCATAACAGAATATCTCTAATAAACTCCACGAGTATATTGTAGTACTGCGGAGATGAGTACTAATGGACAAGACAAAGTTTCGCTCATCGGACTTAGCGGGTTTAAACCTCAATGAGATATGCTGGTCAGAGAGCCTGTTCTAATGGTTCTCTTTTCGGACTAATGGGGCTTTTACGGTATGTGTAAGGGGTCCTCTGTAACGTAGTCGCCGAGACAAAGTTAGATGCAGAAATCACAGAGTTAGACAGAAGAGGACTTGGTATAAAAGACAAACATTCCCTCCCTCTAACGGATGATACTACCACAGCTCATACAACAAGTTACTAAACACTTCTCACTCTTACACTCCAATCTATTGTTTTTTCAGCAAACACCAGCTTCACCTCCACCATGCCATCAGATCGCCTTCGCTTCGATAACCGAGTCGCTATTGTCACCGGCTCTGGTCGTGGCCTCGGTCGAGAACATGCCCTTTTACTTGGTCGACTCGGCGCAGCAGTTGTCGTGAACAGTACCACGCAAGCTACCGCCGACAAGACAGTCCAGGAGATCATCAATGCAGGCGGCAAGGCGGTATCTCATGTTGGAAGTGTAGTCAACAGAGACGTGGCAGATGCTCTCGTCGACAAGGCAATCACGACATTTGGACGTGTTGACATTGTGATCAACAATGCCGGATTCGCCAAACGAATGCTCTTTGAGTCTACCACTGATGACTTCTTCACTGAAATGATGGATGTTCATGTTAGAGGAAGTTTCAACGTTACGCAGGCGGCTTGGCCGCACATGAAGAAACAGAAATACGGTCGCATCATCATGATCACCTCACACTGGATTTTCGGGAAGGAAGAGCAAAGCATTTACGCAGCTGCCAAGTTCGCCCTGATCGGACTCACTAAAACTCTCTCCATTGAGGGCAAAGAGTTCAACATCTCTGTCAATGCAGTCGCTACAGCAGGATTCACCGACCAGGTCGTGGCGAACAGTGAGGCCAACCAGGGCCAAGAACTCATGAAGCAGTTCGTCCCCGCGGCCCAAGCCTCTCCCGCGATTGCATGGCTCGTACATGAAGATTGCAAGGTTACCGGCGAGATTGTTGGTGCTATGGGAAAGATTGTGACGCGTATTTTTGTAGCTGAGACGCGTGGCTTCCAGGGTGCTGCCGGGGATGAATGGACGCCCGAGACTATACGGGATAACTGGAATAAAGTAGACGATGGAAAGGAATTTGGTATCTGGAAAAGTACTGATGAGATGGGAGCAGCAGTCTTTCCCCGTCTTATGGGCGCCTAGTCTAGATACATTAGCAAAAGTTTGAGAAATCCATTGAACATAAGGATAGAAAAATGAGATTAATCTTCAAAGAGTCTAACTATAGTCCTGTCGTGAAAGCCCGTCTTAATGTCGAGCTGCTCCCTTCAACTCCCGTACAGACTCATACATCTGCCATGTGCTCTCGCGAACACGTCTGCCCCAGATAGCGCAGGGGATGAACAGTAGGCAAACAGCGGTAGCGACGCAACCGCTGATGATGAAGAGCTTCGAGATGCCGATGGATGATATCCACCCAACGACACCGAATGGAACTCCAATGGAAGGAATGTTGCGGATGAATGTGACAGAGATGAAGGCCTCTGCTGTGAGCTGGTGAATCGTGATTGTAAGTAACTGTATCAAGAACCATGATCTGTTGACGTACGGTTTGATATATGTCGATGATGATAGTGCATGAAATGTCAATCATGGACGCCATACCAAAGCCAAACAGTGCACCTCCAACGCTAGGATATATCCAATGCCAGCCCTTTCACACACGTCAGCCCATAGACCCCTCGACATGGAACAGATCACTCACCTTATCAGCAGATATCCCAAAGAACGCAAGTCCACCTCCCATAAGAATCGCCGGGAACAAAAGAATATACAATCTCATCTCCGGTTCAAAAATCCCCTTATTCCTCTTCGCCAACTGAACAACAACCCAATCCCCCAGCACACCTCCATAAACACTTCCCAAAAAGTTCCCCACAAAGGGACCCAGCGACATGAGCCCTACACCCGCTGTGTTGAAGTTATATGGCGGTGCGGAAAAGATCATGGAGATAGATGATGTGAGGAGGATAAGAAAGGCGACGCAACTAGCTACTTGGAGCGCTGAGAAGAGAACGTGAGGAAAGAGAAACATTTTGAGGGGGACGAGATAGTTCCGCCAGAGGGATTCCTCTGTGCGTGTTATGAAGCGCATTCTTTGTTTGTATGTGAGGCGTGGGGGATGGGTTTCTGAGGTGTAGTTTGAGTCTTGGATTTCTGCTTGGGTTGAATCATCCTTGGAGGGTTTGAGGGCAGGTGTGCCTTGGCTTGAGGTGTTGCGTGTTTCGCCGATCGTGACGGGGATGAACTTTGTTTCTTCGAAGAAAAAGATGAATAGGAGGAAGAGAACGGTCAGGACGATGCCGGTGGTGTAGTATGTCCACCGCCAGTCTTGAGCAGCTGCTTGTACACCCACTATACAGGGACAGACGAACTGGCCTACCATGACAGCCATGATATAAAACCCATTTGCAGTCCCCCTTTGATGAACAAAGAACAAGTCCGCAATCTAAATCAGTCAGTACCCTCCATCAATAATCCCATCATGTTTAACTTACCGTGATCTCGGATATAGTCTCATTAATACTCGCCGCCAGCCCCGACAGGAAATTCGTAACATACATCTCCCCCACCGTCTCCATCCTGCCACTCCACCACGACACAGCAGCCATGAGCCCAGTGGACAGTATATAGCAAGGACGTGAACCGTACTTCCGAGCAAGTGGGATGAAGAGGAAGCTTCCGAGGGCGAGACCAGCTGAGTTGAAGGCGACGCCGTAGTTTAGTTGGTCGTAGGTTACGTGCATGTCGATGATCATTTGTTGCCATAGGACCATTTGCATGACGATGCTGACGATATTAGTGATGAAGGGGATAATTGGGATGGGAGGAGGGAGGGGGCGTACGCTGAGAAGAATGCTACTGTTACGGCGAGGACGAGGGTGAAGTTCCATGCTTTTCGACGTTTGCTCCAGTTCTGGGGGCTGTTAGATGAGATGCAAGGGGAAGGGGGGAACTAACTAGAGGATCATTGGGATCTTGTGAAGGTGTTGGGACGAGAATGATTTCAGAGCGACCTGTATAATACGTCAGCATATACGTCTAGTTTGCTGGCGATTCACTGACTCAGGAGACGGGAAGTCCCAGGGGGGAAGCTCAACTCGCTATCCATCTCTGCTAAGCGTAGAAAAAAGACAAGGCGAAGTGGTAGTGAGTTGCTCGTCAGGTCAAGCCTATCGTCCCCAGACAATCCCTCGAGGATACCCAAGATTTATAGCAATTCCTTATCCCCCCAAACCAGATTCTTCCCCATCTCATCAAAATCTTTCACCCTCACCATCAGTTCCCCCCGCAAAACACCGATGCCCCTAGCATCCAAACAGCAGGTCCACCCCCTCACCACATAACACCTCATTGGCCTCGTGTCGACCATCCTAAAACAGTCTAGCCCATCTAAAATAAACTCAACTCTACACCTCTCACCTTGGTCTCTCTATCAAGATCAACTTCATTATCGCCCCTTTCCAGCGCTCTATCTAGTATCTCCTCTAGAATTAGCGCATTCGGCGTGTCGCGGTATGCGTCGCAGATACTTCCGCACCGACGGAGTGTGCGTACCCAGGATGGTCGTGTCTGGAGGATTGTTACTTCGAGACGGGCTGCGGTGTAGGGATATAGCATGCTGTTTGTAGCGAGGATGTGAGTGTATTCTTCGCGTTTGCGAGTTTCGTACAGTGCGTCGAGAGTGGCTACTAGACGACATAGCAGCATCTCGTTTGATGGTGAGCCAGTTCGTGTGTGCTTTTGTCGTCGAGTCATTAAGATGCCTGATATCCGAAAGGCCTCCCACAGATGAACGTGTGGAATAGACCCCTCGTGCCCTTCCCAATCCGCAAAGTCCTTCTCCACATCATCATGTGCCATTCTTCCAAAAATATCGAGAAGACTTCGCGGTAAGCCCGAGACACTTTCAACACCGCCGACTAGTCCACTCGGCGATGCTTTTTGAGCAGAGCGTAGAAATCCCCAGATTCCAAGGGTTGGTGTATCGCGCCCGCGGACAAAAGTGGGAATGTCCATTATCGCCATTGCCTCAAGCGAAAAGCGATATTCCAGATCTCCAATGAGATGTGCGTTTTTGGACTGCGGGAAGAGATGGTATACCCACATCATGGAATTCAGATGCGCTGTCCATGGAATTCCTTGAAACAACTACCTCACACGATCAATACTTCCAACATTCAAGTGAGGTGATGAGACTTACGTGGAGAGTACAGAGGAATACACCCGCATTAATCAACCCCTCATCCAACGTCCCATCAAACCGACCCAACTGCTCGCGAAAAAGACGGAGGCTTTGATTACACAGATCGTGGAATAACGGTGGTGGGTTTCGGGGGTTGGTGTTATATACGTGTGTGGCGATTAGGCCGAGATAGAGTGGTTCATTTTGGAGGGCGAGGCGTTGGAGTTCAAGAGGGAATGGATCTTCTGTGGAGGTGGAGTAGAAGAGAAAGACGGTTTTTTGTATAACTGGTTGTTTAGTGGGAGGGTATTGGGTTTGGTGGGTGGCTTACATTCTTTGAAGAGATGTTTCTCTTGAACACTTCTTCGTTGTAGCCACTGCGGTTCTTCAGTCTCGATCACAGGGTACTGTATGTCCATTAAGCTCTCCACTGGGCCATTCTCAACATCACCGAGTGGCAAAGCCTGGAACTGCCCAAAAGGCCCCTCCACACCATCAATCTCTACCCTCTGCCTCTTCCTTTCATTAGCCCCCAAAACAGGAAGTGAAGAACCCGTAAGTTTTCCCCTCGACGCAACACCTACATCCCACTGTAACTTCAAAGCATACCCTTCGCAGTCGATGTTATTCTTTTGACATTCACGACATGTTGGTTTTGTCTCGTCGCATTTCCGATGGCGTCTTTTGCACGTTGAACAGCCGGTTCTTGAGCGGGACATGTTGATGGGTGAGTTGGAGATAAGCTATGAGGAGTTGGTGTTGGAGTGATAACGGGATGGGGCGGTCTGGGGTAGCAGAAATTAGCTGGTTGGTCGGCCCGAGAGGGCATCGTCATAGCATTGATATAGATTGAGGTTGAGATAAGAGCCCATCATGAGGGATTGCTTTGATATTTCTCGTCACCATATTGAAGAGATTGTTACAGGTTCGGTGTTGTACATCTATTCTACATCTACAGGATTGATATGTTAGGATCGCCGGCTACTTCTTATAAACCCTCTCGCCTCCAAACCACGTCTCATCAACCTTCATCTCCAACAACCCATCAACCTCCACAACACCCGGCAACACCATAAAATCCGCCCTCAACCCCTTCTCCAACCTCCCCGTCCACCCCTCCGCAAACCTCGAATACGCAGCCCCATACGTCGCCCCCCTAACAGCCTGCTCCAGCGTCAGCGCACTCTCCCCATTCGTAACATCCTCCCTCTCCGGCTCCAGCGCCGACTTTCTCGTAGTGGCATTATACAAATTCGGAAACGGCAGGTGTCGCGCCGTAGGTGCATCCGTACCAATTGCGAGGTGTGCGTGTCCATCGAGACATTCTTTATAGGGAAAGCAGTGTTTCCACGCGGAGGGTTTGACGAGCTTGGCGTAGCCTTCTAGAATTGCTGGGTCGCTATGAACTGGTTGGACGGAGGCTGTTATGCCGAGACTGCCGAGACGGAGGGCGTCTTCGGGGGTGGCCATCTCTAGATGTTCGATGCGGTGGCGCGCGGTGGGATTGTTGGTGCTGGCGATGGCGGCGATGGCTTGGGAGACTGCTACGTCGCCTATAGCGTGGATGGCGCATTGCATTCCGGCTCTTGTGATCTGGGATAGAACGCGGTTCATTGCTTCGCCGGGCCATAGGGGTTGCACCAGATCGGTTGATTCTCCGTAGGGATATGATAATGCGGCTGTGCAGCCGTCGACTGTACCATCGCACATGAGCTTCACGCCGACGATGCAGAATTCTGGTGATTTTGAGGGATGGAATTTTCTGTGCATGTCGATAGCTTCTTGGATCCTCTCATCGAGAAGTTTCTCATCTGCTTCGTATGGAACGAACCAATGAGCTGCGATATGAAGATTAAGCCCCTTCCTCTCTCGCAACGTCTGCAAAGCTTCCCAAGCTACTGCATCCATCGCCATGTCGATAACGCCCGTGTATCCCTCTGCGGAATACGCCTCAACAGCACGTTCCAAAGCTTCAAGTTTATCGTCCATTGAGAGCGATTGGATCAAGAAGGGCCAGAGAAACGCTGTAACAGCCCATTCTGCCAAAAGTCCAGTTGGGTTACCATCCTCATCGCACGTGATATGCTCCGGGCACTTTGCCTTCATCTCATCAATCGGAAGCTCCTTCAAAGCAGCAGTATTGCACCACGCAGAATGAAGATCCATTGAATCAATAAGAATAGGTCGTGGGTCAATATCATCGATCATACTCGCAAGAGCAACTCCATCCGTCGCAGATTGAAGCCATCCTCTGCACAGAATCTTAGGCAGGTCTGGATTGGCAGCAGCAAAGTCTGTTATCCGCTGTCGAATTTCTTGTAGGGATTTACATCCTCCAAGATCCAGCTTCTGCTGTGATAAGCCGAAGAATAAAAGATGGACATGGCTGTCGATGAATCCAGGGAGAACAACGCGGTTATCAAGATCCAGAATTTCTGCGCCTTGAGATTTTGCGTCTTGGACTGTTTTGTCGTCTGCAGATCCGATGTAAGCGATTTTAGATCCCTCGACGATCATGCACTCTCTATACGAGTCATCATCGCCGATGAAGCGGCCGTTGGTAAGAATTGTTGAAGACATTATTACTCCCGCTGATGATAAGAATGATGATGGGAAGAACAATATCGCAAGAAATGTTATAAAGATGAATCGTAATGGAATGGAACTACAGGGCCTTATCAACATGAGGGGGGGATCGAGACTATGATCAAAGTGGCAGCAGTTCTGCACAGAGGGTTCGGCGCGTGGAACTTCTCAATGGGTCGACCTGCTAAAAAGATTAGTCTAGGCGTGTCGACCTGCTGAAAGAGGTTTAGGTTGGTGGAGAGCTAGGGATGTCCGGGGGGCTTGACAGTTGACTTCGCCGAACTTGGGGATGAGAATTTAGATGAAAGTAAATCGAGGTGGGAAACGCCGTATGGGCTCCGCGGGATACGCTGCGGGGAGAGACTTATTTTGGTGACATCTTACTCCGTAGATGCTATTTGATTGAGTCTATGATGTTGGAGTTCCCGAATGCTAGGTTACATGGCCGTTTCGGCTCCGAAGCCCGGATTTCTCTACCCCACCCCCTCTCGGATTTTATCTAGATACGGGACCTAGGGCAGGGAAGAAGATTCAGGACGTTAACCCAGTGATAGAAATACTCAGGTAAGTATAGCCTAAGCTTAGGGGACACTCTACTAAGTTTATTGAGACACCTTATGTAAAGGTCCAGTGTTTTCTTGCTCGCCGAGGAGGACAAACCACCCGACACAACAATGAATCGGCTTGCGACTGGAGACTGTCCACCTGGTAGCTCAACACAGCCAGCGCCACCGATACAAGAGCCAGTTCTCGAAGAACCAGAAGATGAAGACTGGGGCGATTACGTTGACTCCGATGAAGAGCCCGATGTCGAATTCGCCTGCGAGGATATAAATCTCTACCCTAGAGGTTTCTGCTATCCAATCTCAATCGGTGAGATTATCATCGAGCGGTATCGCATTGTCCATAAACTTGGCCATGGAGCCTTTTCGACTGTTTGGATGGCGCATGACATGATTGAAGATAAAGATGTTGCGCTTAAGATCTTGATGCTGGGGAGTTCAGACGAGCGGGACTACCAGATGCAAAGTGAGATAATTGACACAGCAAAAGACTTGACATATCTGCTGGTCTATCATCAGACGTTTCTGCTTCCCAGTCCCCATGGCCAACATCGAGTCTTCGTCTTCCCCCTCCAAGGACCAAACTTGAGAAATCACCCGCCTAGGAACATGCTTATTGCTACAAGGATGAAATTTGCAGTACAGTTACTCAAGGCCTTGAACGCACTACACGAAGCTGGCATAGTCCATTCAGGTACCATCGCCCACTCCAGACAAGAATAAGGTAGCTGACTCATAAAAAGACTTGAACACTGCAAACCTAATGTACACCCTTCTACCTCTCAACAGCAGTGTGTCTGCAAAGTACAAGCAAATTGGACGACCCAGAAAAATGAAGCTGTGGACAGAGCAGTGGAAAGGCGGGGAACTGGTCATGCCGATGCAGCCAAATGAAGAACTCATAGGAGACTCCATAGTTCTCGGCGACTTTGGTCTAGCTCACAAAGCTGGTTCTCCGGCTCAGAAGAGGCAATCACCTGCTACTTACTGCGCTCCCGGACGGGTACATAACATCAGCCCGTCCTATGGTTCTGATATATGGAGTTATATGTGTATCTTCTTTGAATTATACACAGGAATGTATCTGTTTCGAGGTTGGGGGCATACATCAGTGGTGTCTTCTATCGTACGTACCCTCGGGCCTCTTCCACTGTCTTGGAAAGGAACGTACCACGTCGGTGGATCGGGTGAGGATAAATGGTATGATCAAAATTGGCAACTAGATCCAGAGTTTGATCTAAAAGAGAGGATCACTAAGCTTCGACCTGATGCTGACGCAATGGAGTTGGAGTTGGTAGTGGCGATACTACGAAGGGGTCTTGTCTATCCGCACGAGGAACGGATCACGGCAGCGGAGCTTCTAGAGCACGACTCATTTAAAGAGCTCATGAGCATATACATACGGTAACATGTCAAAGAGCCTCAATATGTCAATTTAGGCCTATATCTAGTTAGAATCGCAGCATAGATTCCGTGGGAGCAGCCGGGGAGGACAGCCTTTCAAGACCATTCAATAGGGACAGATCTAACACTATCAAGTCTAATCGGAAGACCAACATGAATTAGTTCTTCAGTTCCGCGGGTAACTGGGAACATCCACAAGTCCGTCGGCAATAAAGTTGTAACAGTTTCCTGCGCAGCCCATGTTTCCGCCGTTTGTAATAAGTAGCTTCGGCTGTCCCTTCGCAGGACTGTCATCAGGAGTCTGAATAACTCGAAGATCGCGCGAATACGCTGCCCACTGCCCAACCTTGACGGGCTTCCAACCATTAGGGTCAAGGGCATCTGTATTAACAAAGACCTCCTCCCGGCTACCGCCGTTAGCGATAAAGATTCCCTTGCCATCCATTCCAGGCTCGGGTGTCCAAATCACACGCGGGTTCCCGTTGGGGTTAAGTCCTCCGTCGTTGGGAATGATGGGCTGCTCCGTAGCGGATGCAAAGTCGAGAGGGTCGCTGGATACCTTGTAGTACACAGGGCAGCCGCCGGTAAGAGGACCACCGCAGTACTCAAATGTCATGACGTACTTCTTGGAGACGGGGCTGTAGGCGACGACTGCCATGCCAGGACGTTTGTCGGTGTTGGGAAAAGCAACATCGTCAACTTCTGCGCTCCAGTTGCGAAGATCCTTGGTGGTCTTGTGTGAGAGCTTCTGGTTGCACTGCGGGTCGACTTGGGTGGAGTAGTAGCAAATAAGCTGATCGTCGTACATCATAAGAAACGGCTCCTAAACTGCTTTATCACCCTTGGCGACAGTCTCGGGTCCAGGGCCGTAAACAATACGGCTGACGAACTCCCAGTCCTTGCCCTCATTCTCACTTGCATAGAGAACAATGCTGTTTTCCATTGGGGACCTTTAAAGCTGTGACTGAGTGAAGTAGTGTACTGGCGAGCGGCGTAAGAGCTAAGGTCGCCAATTCCGATGATGACATGGCTAGCGACTAGGGATTTACTCTAGACTTTTCAACACCCCCTGCTGTCCCCCCCAGATTCCTGAGATAGAAACTAGCATTCTCAACTAGAGATTCGGGCCTTTGCATTTCATCTATACGTACGCCGCTGCCGATTGGGGGCTTTACCGGACAACGTTATGGGGGTTGGCGTAGTGGGGTAGCCTATAGCGGACGGGATGATTCATGAACACTGACCCCGCTGCCAAACATGGCCAGTCTGTGCAGAAACTCGCAGTAGTCTCCATCTGTAATACCTCTATAGCAAGACTTGCACGGCATGTCGCGCACCAGCAGTGGCGACTCATCTGCCGTCCAGGAACGTGGCTCCCTGCGTACCCTAGAGAAGGGCAAGAGTCAATTCATCGGCAGCTCCAGCGGAATCTACTTTGTCAACACAGTCCGACGAGCCTTCATCAACGCAAACTCGCGGCTGTCGTCTCGTCTTCTCGATACCACGCACCCTACGCCCGAGGAATGCATCGTCGAGGATGAGCAGCAGAGACCCAGCGACTCTGCGCCGTCGTCTTCTTGTGCTGGGCTCGGGAGACCGCCTCAACCGGATGTTGCGAAGCAGCTCTTCATGACGTATTTTCAGACATGGCATCGTTTCTTCCCGTTTCTGCATGGGCCTACTATTCTCAAGGACTTGGGAGATTTGTATAGATCCTTTGATCAGAATGGTACAGAGACGACACTTGCGAAGAGCATCATCCTGCAGTGCATCTTCAACCTGGCAGGCTTGCATGACAGCAGCCAACTACCGGCCGCATGCGAGATCCAAAAGCCCACCGACGTGCTGACTTACCTCCCGGGCCTCGCGGTCAAGGGCGATCTTGTTTCCATCCAAGCCCTCTTTGCTGCGGGTCTGCTGCTGGTCGCTCGCATGTCGCTGCGTGCAGCTGCGGTCGTAAGCGGTCTTTTATCGCGCGCTGTCTTTCTAGCAGGGTTGCATCGTTGTCCTTGCCGCTATGCGAGGCTTAAAGCGGATGAATGCGATATTCGAAAGAGGCTGTTCTGGTGTATATATGTCTTTGACCGATACCTCTCCCAGGCTCTGGGGCACCCGTTGGGGATACAGGACTCTGATGTAGATGTTTGTCCTCTGGATGGACCTGAGCTTCACCACCCGGTGCTTCATCCGACAGTCCCTTCGAGTCGCGATGACTTTACCTCGCCGGTTTCCGGGATCTCAACGAGCTCACCTAGTAACCAGCCTGGTAATGCCGCCGTCACATCACGGCAAAGTGAAGCCGGTCTCGGTAGGGGAACAAGCGACGATGAATCTTTTCACAAGCATCATCGCCATTCGAGCTTGTCCTTTCAGGTCCAATACTCACGTCTTCTGGGTCGCGCCCTGGAACTCTTCCACAAATCTCTCCATATTCGGTCCATCGACAGCGGCTCAATTCTCTCACTTCAAACAGACATCAACGCGTTGTGGAATGCACTGCCCTCATCTCTTCAAGAATTCGATCCCTCATCTCATGCTACTGACATAACCCAGAGTCAAGTCTTCAATGAGTCGGCACATTTTCTCCTCCTCCACAGCCAACTGGTCCTTCTAATTCATCGCCCTAGGCTGTCTCTAGAGCCATCCACCCCAGAGTTTCAATCTGCGATCCAAATCTGCATCAGTGAAGCGCGACAAATCATCAAAATAATAAGCAAGCAGCATGATGCAGGGTATGCTCTGTTTTGGCCGGGGTATCTCTCCGTCACATGGATGGCTGGCATTGTGCTGGCCTTTGCGTGCCAATTGCGGCTTTACTCGGCGGAGAAAGGAAAGAGGTGAGACAAAACTGTGAATTATCTTATTAAATGTGTGTCCAACCGTTGTGCAAGGTCCCACGACAACCTAATAGTATACTCCTACGGAACTTTATACGCATATACTGACAGACTGAAGGGAGATTAGTATGTGCCTTGAGGCCCTGCTTCATATGTCCGAGCGATGGAAGCTTGCCAAAAACTGCCACGCTGTTCTCTTGGATCTTACTGAAGCTCTCCAGGAGATGGATCATACAGCAAAGAGACCGGCCTTGGACTCCACATCCAATTCTATACATTCACCCTCTACGCAGGGCCATGTAGTTAGGGACTCAGTATCTCAAGCCGTGAACTCTCAAAGTGGCCCCAGAAAGAGAGCAAGACTACATTCAGATCCGCGCTCCAGGTCAAATCAGAACACCGATGGATCTGAACAACCTTCTGATCAAGTTCCTGCGACTAGCAGCAACGCGCCAGCGGATGGACCACTGAGGTATAGCTTCTTCGATGCTTTCAATACCACGGGCCCGTCCATCCAGGATTACTCTCAATCCATTGAAGATCCAGGCAGGCCAAGCAATTGGGACAGTGGCATGCCTGATCTGCTAGCTGGAATCACTTGGGAATCACTGCTGGGGGGTATTGATCAGGATGATCCGGCCTCGGATAATGCATTCTTCTGACCAACCCAATGCAAATCAGACTCAAGTTTAGAGAGAAAGACCAATCATACTTATAGGTTTCAAGATGTTAGTATTATCATAAGAGATTAAAAATCGAAATACTGATGATTCTATATTTTTCCTACTGACTTGACACAATTCTTGCTAATCCATCGGCAAAACCTTTAGCCGTTGCATCAGCGCCATCAAAGTTTAATGGCTCAGATCATTCGCCACTCCCATCAACCCGACCACGCCGACTCGTCTTGGTAAATTTCTACCGACGATCCAGTCTCGAAGCAAGTTACTGCGTTCTGTTGCTTTAGTGATTGAGCTAGCCATTTGCCAACTTGTACAGCAACAATGTCACCAGCCCGAGGCCGTGCAGCATGCAATATCTGCCGAACGCGAAAGCAAAAGGTAAGATGAAGCCGCATATACGGAGTACTAGAATTATCTCCAAGGCACAGCTCAAGTGCTGATATCAAGGCCTCCACCACAGTGCGACGGAATCAGGTACGTGAACAAGTCGCTGCGTCAACGAACCAAGTGCTCATCCTTCAAGGCCAGCATGCTCAAGATGTCGAAGCTCCGGGTCTCAGTGTACTTGGCCAACAGTCTTGAAACGGTAAGTCTTACAAACACACTCCGAGGAATAAAAAATACTTATGGAATTCAGCGGCCCGCCCAAGGGGTACACGAAAGCTTTGGAAACACGCCTCCGTGAGACCGAAATGGTTCTGATACAGGTCCTGCATTCAACCAATGACCCGGAGCTGTTGGCTTGTGCCTTCGATGACAGCATCCAAGAGCTAGGGTTTAACGAGCGAATCATTGATCATAGTATCGGTGAACAGAGGATGCTAGCCTTGATGAATCACTGGGAACGGTTTCCCCTTCGGACTGCTGATGACGTTACGCGGTGGATTGACGAAGCCAGTAGGAACTCGATCGCGCAAGACAGAGCTGGAAATCAGTCGATTAAAAGGACAGGGGAAGTACCACAACTAGTAGAGAATTCTCACTATATCACTCATCAGCCTGAGGCCGATATCGAGAGCCACGCCGGTTCTGAGGATGATCTGTCGGCTCAAAGTCGCCATGACCATGCGGTCGATGCAGGCTCAATATCCCTACCCCCAATGATGGACCTTTCATCGGAAGACACCGTTGAGGCTGCCATGCCAGCAGAGAAAGCACATGAGGCGCGAAACACCACCACCTCTTCTATGATTGAACTACCAGAAGGCTTCAAAGATCAGTTTCTATGGTAGTATAAATGAGTCTCAGGTTTTTTCGTGCTTATTCTGCCAACAATGCCTCTAGACTTTGTTCTAGTTGCTTTTAACCATACATGTGACGTTTTGTAGTAACCGTTTCGGCTTTCGACATCTCATACACTTATATATCCTTCAATTCCTGCCAATCTAGCTCTGGCTATTTGACCATGTTCTAGCTAGAGACAAGCAGCTGGGCATTTAAGAAATACAGGTACTCATTTGTTACCCACGAATGATAGCCCCGTTTGGATGTTCACCTTTAGCTCTTTAACAGCCTTTTCAAGGAGAATCGCTTCATCACCTGACAAATTGCCAAATGGTAAGACCTCAAGTATCCCTTGTCTACCCAGCTTCACCTTGACGGAAAAGTAGTCAACCTGAAGCTGGGTTGCGATCTCCTGACCTCCACTGATCCCCGGCAGGTAAATATACGCCTCCTCTATAACTGGATCTCCTGCCTTCGCTGTAAGGAGGGCCTTGATGAATCTAAAACCCGCATATGCCATGCAAGTCGTAGCACTGCCAGCTCCCTGCTTGCTCTTCACTATTTCATCACCACCGAACTGAACACCTGTTTCGACTCGTTAGCTACCTGCCGTGCTTATCAAGAGACACCTACGGTTTATAACGCTTGGTAGGTCGATACCAAGGTCGATGGGCGGTTGGGCCTGGCTGTAGAGAGGAAGAATTGTAGCACCACTGTGACCGCCGATGACGGGGACTTTGATACTGGTGGGATCGGTGTTGCCAAGAGCGTGTGCAGCAAAGGTCGACGCGCGCACGACGTCTAAAGTTGTCACGCCAAAAAGACGCGTGGGATCAAAGACACCAGCCGCACGCAAAGTCTCCGCTGCAACGGGAACCGTCGAATTCACTGGGTTGGTGATGATGCATGAAAGTGCCTTGGGGCAGGTCTTTGCAACTTGGGTGAAGATGTCTCTGATGATGGAAGCGTTGGTCTAAAACATTTCATGAGCAGACTGCCGAGGCGGCAACAGAGATTGGAGTTCTCACATTGAAGAGGTCTAAGATGTTCATTAATTCCAAGGTCCAGTGAGATTAGGCGGAAGGAGTTGCTTACCGTCTCGCGTCATTCCAGGTTTTCTGGCGATTCCAGCGGTGACGACGACAAGGTCCGCGCCGCTAAGTGCTTTGGCCAGACCATCATCTGCAAGCAAGAAGCCTGAAACAGTCGATTTGGTGTCGATGTGGTTGAGATCAGTGGCGATGCCTGGTGTATGAACAAGGTCGTAAAGTGCAATTTCAGCAAAGAGATTGCTCTATTCTCACAATTAGCGTTTGAAACGTATGTAATTATGTACGGAGATGCTTGCAGCTTTGCAGAGGAGGCTGAGAGGGGTCCCGATCTGGCCAGCAGCGCCGAGAAGAGCAATCTTTGTCATGGTAGATGGTTGTTGTTAATTGGTCTGGGCTGAGGTGGTTGTGTTGATTCATGCAGCACATTTGTATGACCTCCCCTAACCCTGAAGACAACGGCATAGCTTTATAGCCAATCCTTCGCGATGATACGAGTCGATATCTGTTTGGTTGCAACGCAAAGACGGCAAAGCTTTGTACCGAGTGAGTTGAGCTTTTTGTTCGGTTGATCTATCACCCGATGCTGGTGGATCTGATGACCTAGCGTTGTCTCCCGCCAACGTGGAGATGGATAACACGGCACTCAAGCGGGGAAGCTCTGTCCAGACTACCTAGATCGTAATGGATTCAAAAGTTACCCGTAGTAACATGACCGAATAAATACGGGCATATCGAGGCGACTTGTATCATGTAGGCTTATCTTGGGCAATTGTGTTGGGTAGCCGGTATACTGCCCAGATTGACTTTAATAAGAGTGTTATTTTGAGTTGATAGTCCCCACAGCTGATGGCTCACATCAGGCGCCTCACACACATAGCAGCTGGTGGACTATCAGTGCTGGTGAACCATCTCACAGCATTTAATTATATCCAGTGATCTGGCACACACAAATAAAAAAGGGATATGAATAATGAGATACAGAAGCTTCTATTTTTCGTAGACTAATACGTCTCTGCTACACTTACTATGCGATCAAGAGAAAGATTGTAGCCCAGCATGCTCTGGAACAGGTGTTAATTGATTAATACTTAAAGCTTATGATGCCTTAGCGAGGCATATTAAGCCACTATATTAAAAAATCTTATTTAACTTTAGCTTTTAGA
>JABEEJ010000069.1:0-37972 GCA_013363135.1 Fusarium brevicatenulatum | reverse complement strand
ATATAATTAAATTAAATCTATATATAAGTATTTTTAGATTACTAGTTTAATATATATAAGAAAGAGCTATATATTATAACCTTCCTATTTAGGTAAGGTTAAGGCTAATGGGCTCTACAGGCACTACTTAATTTATTCAGTTTATACAGTAATTGCCATCTATAACCACGTGGTTTTGGGCAGATTAAATTAATCCAGTTAGTATCTGGGTATGTAAAAGACCAACGTAAATAGCGTTCTTGGCTTCTGGGCGGCGTCATTCCAGAAAAGGGATCTAGGCGACATTTCTGTTCTTGGCCTTGGACCGTGAGGTGATGGCGCCAAAGTTAATTGCCGACTTCGGAGCGCTATTCAATAGCGCAGGTTAGACAGGCTAGCACAGGTTAGTGAGTGTTGATGGTCTCGGATGAATGAATTATGGAGAGAAGATCTTAAGTGAAGTGTGATAAGGCTGATTTGCGAAATGTTACTGGGCGACAAACCTATCACGTACAGAGAATGACTGGCTCAGAGACCCCTTCTTCTTTTTATCCGCCCGTTTTATTTCATCACGGCCTGTCACGGAGCATTCGAATCGCGGTCCCTCACTCGTCAGGGTCTGGACTCTCACCAACCCCTGACCTAGATTATCTCCCCCCCTCCCCCCTCCTCTGCCACGCGGTAGCATGAATCACCTTCCTTCTCTGGCCTCTCATGAAGCTTTTAGCGATAAAAACGCCTCTCGAATGCTGGACTCGAGTGCCACCAATCCCGGCATGTCAAAGTCTTGGCCTGGAGGCACGCCACTTGCGCTCGTTGAATGTCTGCTTTTCTCAAAGTAGATTAGTTGTTCAGGGGGCTGGCCACCACAGTTTCATCGGGTCACTGCCCAGAAAGAGGATCCCGTCTCCTCATTGCACCCGAAGTGACCGAAGTTCCCCTTTCGCCTCCCGTGCCTTTTTTCATTCCTTCGCCCGTGCTTTTTTTCCCTTTGCATCTGCATCTGCTTTTTTTTATCTAGTGGCCTTCCCCGTCAAATCGTGTCGATCACTTGCTTTTTTCTTCCCTCTTTTTTTTTTACTTTTACCCGCACGCACGTACAGTACTTTTGCGATGACATGCGGCTCACGGACCAGACCATAATTCATTCCCACGTTTTACATAATCATCACCTGCATCTGATCTGATCTGACTCCACCACATCAATTAAGGCTTGGCGCCTCCCACGATCTCTCTCGTTTTCATAACATAATACCCCATCAAAATGTCACATGACAAACCCAACAAGACCACCGACATCAAAGTCGAAGTGGCGCTCACCCGCGATGTCGAGATCATCGAGATGAGAAACATGAGCAATGCCTCGCACAAAGATGAAAACACAACGACGTGGGCCATCTCAGCGCCCAAGCAGGATGACGACAAGGAGCAGAACGACTGGCTCGATGGGTTCAGAAGAGCGGACAGGCGAAAGTTGAAGAAGGGCTGGGATAAGGGCGGGTATCACTCTGAGCCGAAGCCTCACGTTCCCGGGGATCGGTATTTCGATATTCGTGCGGCTAATGCAAAGACTGCTACGTCGGCGCTGGCGAGGGAATTGAAGGGGAGACATTTGCAGATGATTGCGTTTGGTGGTGCTATTGGTATGTGAAAGTTAGCGATGATTGTGAGAGGCGACTAACATGTGATAGGTACTGGTCTGTTCATCACTTCGGGCAGTGCTCTTCATCAAGGTGGTCCAGGAAGTGTTCTCCTCTCATACATCGTCATCGGTGCACTTCAATACTGCACCATGCAATCGCTCGCCGAGCTCTGTGTCATTTTCCCCATCGCCGGTTCATTCTCTGCCTTCTCGACTCGCTTTCTCGATCCCTCTTGGGGATTTTCAATGGGATGGAAGTAAGTTTTACTCATTCTTTCATGAGATGAGAGCATTGCTAACGTGCGTAGTTACTGTCTTCAATGGCTCTTCACTCTTCCTCTTGAGATCATCGCTGGCGCGTTCACAATCACTTACTGGAACGAAGACATTTCCAAATCCGTCTTTGTTGCTATTTTCTTAGCTGCCATTTTCATCATCAATTTGTTTGGTGTGAAAGCGTATGGTGAAGCTGAATTCGTCTTCTCCATCATCAAGGTCACTGCGATTGTAGCCTTCATGTAAGCCTCCCCCCACTACTCACTGAGTGTACAAATAGTTCAACGACTAACAAATTCAGTCTTCTTGGAATTGTCATCAACATAGGAGGCGAACCTACCTCAGGCTACATCGGAGGCCGCTATTGGATCGACCCCGGCTTATTCAACAACGGCTTCAAAGGCTTCTGTTCCGTCCTCGTGACATCATGCTTCTCCTTCACCGGCACCGAACTCATCGGCCTCGCAGCAGCTGAAACAGCCAATCCTCGCAAATCCCTCCCCAGCGCCATCAAGCAGGTCTTTTGGCGCATCACCCTCTTCTACATCGTAGCCCTGATGCTCGTCAGCCTTCTTGTTCCTCACGACGATCCGAGGATCTTGGACGCTAGCTCTTCCAACTCTGCGGCCTCACCTTTTGTCGTCGCTATCGAAACTGCTGGAACCACTGTGCTGCCTAGTGTTATGAACGCTGTCATTCTTATCGCTGTCATCAGCGTTGGAAACTCGTCGGTCTTTGGTTCTTCGCGAACACTCGCTGCTCTTGCTGATCAGTCTATGGCACCGGCTATTTTCTCATATGTTGATAAGCAGGGTCGACCATTGGCTGCTATCATCTTTTCTTGCTGTATTGGACTTTTGGCCTTCATTGCTGATCTAAAGGCTCACGATGTTGTCTTCAACTGGTTGTTATCCATCAGCTCTCTTGCGACACTCTTCACATGGGGCAGCATCTGTCTTACTCACATCCGCTTCCGCAACGCATGGGCACATCACGCACATACCCTCGAGCAACTACCATTCCGCTCACGACCCGGCACATACGGCTCCTGGTTCGCTCTGGCCGGTTACGTTCTTGTCTTGCTGAGCCAAGTCTGGATAGCCGTCGATCCTGTTGACCACAAGAATAACGAGACCACAAACGACATTGTGCAGAATATTTTCCTTAACCTCATGGCTGTTCCCATTGTCCTGATCATGTACCTCGGACACAAACTTTGGTACAGGACAAACTTTGTGGCTTTGGATGATATTGATATCCAGACTGGACGACGTTATTATCGTGTTCATTTGATGAGCGATCAAGAGAGGGAGGCGCGTGTTACCTGGCCTTTGTGGAAGAGGGCTTACCGGTATTTCTGTTAATGAAGCGTTGTCTTTTTGTATTCTTCTGGCTTGGATATAAGTTACCAGATCAGCTTTTTTGAGAAGGCATAATTAAGAATTTCATGACATTGACCAACCTGATTCTGTCCACTTACGCGCCTTGTATTTCTGATGTTGTAGTGATTGCAGTCCATAGCCTAACGAATAATGATCATGTGAAGCATGTTGATTTCCAATGCGACCCATACGCGTGAGACATCGACTAGATATATAACTCGCCACTGCGGCTCAAATAAACTTGCCCACCAGCCAAGCACATCAATCCACAACTTCACCTGCCGAACATGAACCTAATCTCGGTCCGATCAAAAGTTCATTACTTTGTCCGCAGCGCATGAAAACTCATGTATGCATATCTGTGGCGTTTGCAGGAATGAAACAGTTCTGTTTCATTCAATGATACCTGCTCGAAGTGTGATGGCACCGAGGTGTTGCAGTGGTTACTCAATGACATTTGAGTTCATGGGGCCTTGTTGTATTTATCAGATCATCGAAATAGACTTGACTGGGCTCGAGTATCACCGTTACATTGCGGAGCCGAGATGTCGAAACCGCTGGAGTGTAAGCGAGTCGTCTGAACTTGTGAGGTAATCATTGCGAGGTTGAGTCCACTTGGTGATCAATGCGAAAGAGGATGCATTATATTGCTAGGAGTCACAGATGTGTTATTTTGAGCATTTGCAAACGTTCCTTTCGTGTTCGCCTTCAAGGTCTCTCATGCCAAGCCATACCCCAGTCGTTGAAGAAAGTCTTTGGGACCACGGCTACACGGCTCGTGTTCCCGAGATATTAACCTATTTACCCAGATATTAAGCTTTCAAGCATCTGTAGCCACAACTGAGCTCTCCTATCTTATCGACCAGGGCTTCGCTCCTCTCTTCCTGCACTTCTCCCGCAGTGTGAAAGCAAGTCCTTTCCTAAAGGAATCTTGGCTGAAACGCCGTGCAGGCATCACCCAAGCTGCAGGAACAGAGAAACATGGATTCTCACTGGCCGATTGGATGCTTCGCCGATCACATCACGGAGGATTCACTGGTGACCAGCTACAAATCCTACAACGAGATACAGTTCTGTCGCTTGCGTGACGGTACCGGGAACCCCTGGCCTTCGTCTCGGGAAGTATCTGCAGCTGTGCCTCAGTGGCTGTAACTACCTACTGCAAGCCTCTTCTGTACTATCGGAGCATTTACTGATTGGAATGAGGCCGTCACAGGAAATCCCGCGTCGATCCATGGCTGGCTTGGCGTAATGAAGAGAAGCAGTGATACTGTCACAAGATGTGAAATGGAAACGCTCTGCAGGACAGAGTTACGTAGTAGAGTGCCAGATGTGCCTGTGAAGAAAACTTGATGCTGTGACTTTTGACCCTGGTACTGAGGTGCATACAAATATCTACAGCTGTTCCTTCACCAGTGGATTGCTGTTTGTTTTCTTAATTGATGATTTTAAGTTATAAAAAACCGGTTCACCGTGACATTCACGTATGTCAAGTCCAGAACCTCCCAGCGATGGGAGTCCCTTCTTCCCCATCTCTGAACGAGCTGCCAGTCTTGCTGTTGTACATCTGGGGATAACTTCGCCGCTTCTTGCTATTGCCTTGGCCATGTTTGTAGCGAGGATATGGCTGAGAGTTCGACCGGTTTGGAGAGTGAGCTGGGAGGACTACAGTATGACAATCGGGGTGGTAAGTTGATAGCATGGATACTTCTGGGAGACTCATGACTGACGGCTATGCGATCCAGTGCGCAGCTGTCGTCGACTTCGGATTCCTCATACCACAGATGTATACATCACCACGACTCCTCACCGAATCGCAAGTCACTGGGTCACGAAAGTACGCATTCCTTGCTATTCCCATCTGGGGCATTGCCATGATGTTCATCAAAGTCAGCATCGCAATGATGATGCATCGAATACAGCCTACTGTTCTATGGTGGCGCATCTTTTGCTTCTTCATAATGGGCATCTTGATAGCCTACGGAGTCGCAAACACCTTCTTCATCCTTCTTCAGTGTCGACCTCTTGAAGCATCATGGGATACATCAGTGCTGGAAACAGTACAAGGAGCAAGCTGTCTCCCCCAAACTGGTATTCACATCATGTCCAACATTGGGTCCGGTATCAACATTGCAACAGACATCATGTTAGCTTTGGCACCGACACTTTTCCTCTGGAAGCTCAAGAGACCGCTGAAGGAGAAGATCCTTGTTGGTGCGCTCATGGGTCTGGGCATGTTTGCAAGCGTCGCTTCCATCGTCAAAGCAACCCTTGTCAAAGAATTCGGCATGGCGAAGGATGCATGGGCACTCACAAACTCCATCGCCACCTGGACAGCCCTCGAGCAAATCCTCATCATGATCGCATCCTCCGCACCCTTTCTAAAACCCCTCGTCCAAAGCGCCCTGCACCGAATGGGCTGGACGCTATCAGGTACATCAGCCGGTCGCTCAGGCTACGGAAATCGGTATCACGACGTTGGACAGAGCGCAAGACAGTCACGAATGGTGAACAAGTCGGCGGTGAACTCGAGAAGGGATATCTACGGTGGAGACGAGGATCCTTATGCTGCAGGGGACAGTGACGATGCTATTCCTTTGGAGGGGAAGGTTTATGAAGTGGGTAAGCCAAGGGATGAACGAGATATCACGACAATGCGGACGACGCAGGGATCTTTGACGACGGGATCGTGGACGGAGAGGGGAAGTGAGGACAGGGAGCTTACGCCAAGCCATGCAGTGTAATTTGACTAACAATAACCCTTTCAATTTACCCAGAGCCAACATGCATATGTACCTCGAGGCACTTTTGACCTGTAGATGATCATTGACCGTTACAGTATAGTGGAGCAGCCAAAAAGAAGAATCGGATCATCAGGGAATAACCCAAGCGAAGGTAGCCTGTAGATTCTCCGGCGCGGGTCGTGGAAATCCGCCGGCCTTGGGACCAAGTTTATCCCTGATATTCCAAGGCCCCGGATCCATCGCTTGACAGGGAATCTCACGGAGTCTTTTGCCGGGCGTTCAACCAACGTGCATGTAGCAGCATCTGCAATGTCACGCTGCAGGTACTCTTCGGTAACGAGGTCCCGTTTCGTGAACCCTGTAGACTGAGGCAAAAAAGTCAAAACATACAAAGGAGCGGTTCCTGTTCCTTTCTCTTGTCGATCACTCATCTCAAACACTTCTGAGTGACCAGCTGCATCTTCTGATACTCTCCCTGCATTTCTGTGTTTACACCATGGTTGCTATTACGTCTTTGTGGACTGCTGTCCTTCTTGCAAGCGTGGCTGTTTCTGAGGCAAAGAGCTGCAAGAAGCCCTTTGTCAGAAGGGAATGGTATGTAACTCATTCTGTCTGGTTGGTCACTTTCTAATTGGTGGCAGGCGCTCTCTTAGCATCAAGGAGAGAGATCAGTACATCAAAGCTCAGAAGTGCCTGATGAAGAAACCTCCCCAGTCTTCTACCGCCGATATTCCCGGTGCTCGAAGCCGATGGGATGACTTCTTGGGTACGCACATCATCAACGCCGATGACGTGCATTTCACAGTATGTCCCCACGTCGTTCGATTGCCGTTTCACTCTCTAACCCAAACAGGGTGTATTCTACCCCTACCACCGTCTACTCATGTACTCTTACGAACAAGAGCTTCAGACGTGTGGCTGGAAAGGTGGCGTTCCTTACTGGGACTGGACTCTCGACGCCGCAGGCCCCGACAACGACACCTCCGTGTTTGTCAACTCGCCTATTTTTGACAACAAGCATGGTTTCGGCGGGAACGGAGCTTGGATCCCTGGAAACTTCTCTAATCCCGAGCCTGGTCTGCCTGTGAATCCTCCCTGGGACGTTCCTGATCGCTCTGGAGGTGATTGTATCAAGAGCGGTCCGTTTGCAGGACTCAAGTCCAACTTGGGCCCTGGAAACGGTACGGCGTATAACCCTAACTGTATCAGAAGAGACTTTGCGCCGTTGAGCTTTAGGGATATGAGTGGCCCAGCTGCTGTTGAGGATGGGATGCAGCAGGGTGATTTTGGACACTTTGATCGTCTTACGCAGAGCACTACTCACTCTGGTGGACATTGGGGTGTTGGTGGGTTGTACGGTACCATGACTGATAAGTGGCAGAGTCGTAAGTTCCCTCTCACCATCTGCTATGCTTGACGTACTGACTCTGATAGCTGCTGATCCTCTATTCTGGGTCCATCATGCCAACGTTGATCGCTTCTGGTGGTCATGGCAGATTCGCGATCTCAAGAAGCGTGAGAAAGACATCTCTGGTCCTCTTGTCAACTTTGATTACAACAATGAGGCTGCCGGTAATGTTACCCTCAACCATGGCATCTTTATTGGTGAGACTGTCAAACTCAAGGCTAAGGTGAAGGATGTTATGCATATTAAGAAGGGTCTTCTTTGCTACGAGTATGAAGACACTTATTAGATCATTACACGAGGTATGAGACTCGTGCTGACTTAGACATTCTTGACACTAGCTGTCCGGCAATTTAATATCCATTTGCACTAGCTACTCGTTCAATTGCCTGTGACCACTCCCGCATCCAGGATAGCTCCGAATTTATTCGGAGCTTACAACAGCATGTCATGATCAACGTTATGCAATCCCCTCTTTTGGTGAACCTTTTCGGACACCTTAGGTAATTCTGCCCGCTGACGTGCGTGCTGCACAGTTTGGAATCACCAGTGAATGCGCCTGATTTGATCACGTAATTGCTTGATTCCAAACGCTGACTGCAGCCGAGATTCTGCCGCGAGAAGGGCGCTGTGATCTATGATTCAGTATAAATGTTTTGGAGTCGTCGTGTCTTCATCACCATTAAATACAGCAGCAATTGATTACCTTTGAACCAAAACTTATCTACAACTGCCCATTCAGCAACAATGTCCTCAGACTCAGTCGTTTACCACTACCTCGCCATTGGCAAGCTTGGCCGCGGAGAAGTTGTCAAGTGAGTGTTATGTCGCATCCCAATTGAACGTCATATGTTCTTGGACTAACTGATTGACAGGCTGTTCTTGAAGGATGCTGGCATTGACTTTGAGGAGAAGCGTTATAAATACCCTGATACCTGGCCAGAGACCAGCGAGAAGCTGAAGCAGCAGGGCATCACCCGCACTGGAAGCCTTCCCTCTCTTGAGTACAAGGGTCTCATTCTCACTCAGGTTTGTGAACTCATTCAACTCTGAGCGAAATACTAATATCTTTGACAGCATATCCCAATTCTTCGTTTCCTCTCTCGTGACCTCGGCAAATATGACGGTCAGACGAATGAGGACAAGTACTTGGTAGATGCCGTCTCCGACATTTACGTCGATTGGAGAGTATGAGCACCTACTCCACCACGCACCATGTAGATTCTAACTGGAATTGCAGTCCCAATGGGTTGCCAACCTCAGCGGAGCAACCGACGAGTACAAGAACGAATACCTCCCCAAGTACTACGATCTCATTGCCAAGTACTACTCTGACCGCGAGGGCCCTTACCTTCTCGGTAATGAAGTCAGCTACACCGACTTTGCGGTCTACCAGTCCATTGATAACGACACACGAACCAAGACCATTCCTGTAGGTTGCCTCTCCCTAAAAGAAATTTGGTCGTAGTTGACTAGGACTAACCGCCTGGTAGTCTAAAATTCCCGATGTTCTTCTCAAGTTCAAGGAAGTTTTTGAAGCTAGACCCAACATTGCTGAGTATATCAAGTCCGAGTAAGACGAGCCATGCTATAGAGGGAAGAAAGGTTAGGACCTACCCTAAGCGCTGGAAACATTGAGGCAACTCTAGCCGGCTTATGAGGCTATTTGCTGGGTTTATTCCGGCGTTCTCTTCCCAAGTCTCAAATCGGCTGATATAAATACAACTCAATTTGTATCTACACCCTCGTTCATCACCTGTGAGGCTGTGACAATGGTAGCAACATGGCCCCATCCCATTTCAGCCCTGGAGTCAGCCCTTTAAAAACTACCACCTTATCTGCTGCGCTAACGCTGACTGCGCCACTCAACCCCATCTCATCTGCCTGCTGACATTCAGCCCTACTGCAAGGCCTCAAGTGTTTCGTGCCATAAATCCCCGCATTGTAAAGAAGCAAAAATTGAAGACCCGTCTCTCACATCAACAAGTACAGGACGAGATGAGCGATAAATCCCCCAAGCTTTGCTCAGCCTGCGCTGCCATCAATTTCGACAAGCTATTCTTTCCAGACCCGGCCCCGTTCAGTCCAGCCTACAGACCGCCTCCAGATCCTTGTCTGGGTACACTACAGGAAATCTTGGATCGCTCGGAAGAATGCGACCTCTGCAACTTGATCGTCGATGCTCACCGACAACGATACATACGAGCGCCCTACGGTTTCTCGGAGAATCATCCGGATTTCAGAAGCAAAGTCGTAGGCGAGGAACCTGTAATCCACGAGGAGGTCAAGGCACACGGGCTTCGACTCACAGTTAACGATGGGCCGATCAAATGTTATCTTGAATCCCGAAACCTCTCCTCAGATAAACTATGGTATACAGAGGGCGGCCCTGCTCATGGAACTGGGGCAGTGCGCCGCGTTCTGATCAGGCTAGAACCATGTCCCTGGTTAGCTATACTTGCCAACTCAATTACTTTACAAGCTATTTGGCCGTCAAAAGAAAGCCAAAATGATAGTAATTACTTTCCACTCGATGGTACAGGTCGAATGATCGGGCCTCTACTAGATCTCTCACTCCCCAAGTGCTGGATCAAACAATGCGAAGACCAGCATGCACAGGAGTGTCAAAAGCCCAAGTGGCTAAGTGATAGCGATGCCGAATGGCCTGAGAGATGTCGAGTAATCGACGTAGTGGAACACAGGATCGTTGATCTACTTCCAACCATGCGCTACGTTGCTCTAAGCTATGTTTGGGGATCTAGCCAAGAGGCGAGACAATCGCGCTTCGAGAGACGGTTGACTCGAGAGAACCTGTCGCGGCTTCAACAACCCAACAGTCTCGGGGAGATCTCTATGCCTCAAACTATCAAAGACGCTATGTATGTTACAGAACAGGTCGGCGAGAGGTATCTCTGGGTTGACGCCTTTTGTATCGTACAAGACGACCCTACAGATCTTGGACATCAGACAGCACGGATGGATTTGATATACTCCAGGGCTCTCTTCACTGTATTGGCTGCTTGTGGCAAAGACTCAAACTCTGGACTTGCAGGACTCCCTAGTAATCCACGAGATGTCTATCAACGCCAAGTCAAAGTCTCATCGAGCGGGCTACACGTCACGCCGCTCGTTACTCTGACCGAAGAGGATACGCTGCAGTACTCGTCGTGGAACACAAGAGGCTGGACGTTCCAAGAGCGTCTTTTGTCTCGACGCTCGCTCATCTTCACCAACAAGCAAGTTTACTGGTGTTGCGATGCCACGACATGGGAGGAGGAGTCACTTCTCGACATCCCCGGGTCAACAGCCTTTGCTAGATCCCATTCATTCGGATGTTACGACGAATGGGACGATAACCAAGCCAAATTCTCCACGGATAGTTTCGACCAGTACATTACACAATTCTCGACGCGAAGGTTCACTTACTCTTCTGATGTCCTCCCCGCCTTTCTTGGCATCATTCGTCGCTTTGAGCATCTGAACAATGAGAAGATACACTGGGGTTTGAACGCTAGCACGTTTGATCAAGCCTTGGTATGGAAGTATGGACAGGATCGACGAGATGAGATGTATACTTATGCTCTCGACGGATCGACGCGCAGCGTGCCGTATCCTAGTTGGTCCTGGCTTGGGTGGACGGGGTTCATTGGTAGTTATAGTCTCAGCGTCGGGAAGCATCACGTCGGAGAGGTGAGGTCGCTTCTGGCGTTTTACTCTTTGATGAGTGATGGCAGTGTATCTTTGATCAAGGGCACTTCGCTAAGGAGGGTGAATGATTACGGAAAGGAAGACGATGCCGTGTCTACAACTGCTGAGAAGTCTAGCTACGATTGGATCGAGGATACAAAAGTGACCGGTCCGATCAAGATGACTGATATCTCAGTGACCTCGCAATTGAAATCACTTGAGCTCGAAATGTCTCATCGAGATCTTACGCCTTACGACACAGGACGGATAGTATTCTGGACAAGCCACGCCAATGTTTCCATCCAGGTCACCAACCGAGACGGCATACACATTGAAACATCCGAGGGACTAGTCAAGCTTGACTTGAGGCTATCATCGCCATTCATGCAGGAATCCTACAGTCTTTTTGAGCAAGTCTTGAATAAAGAGAGCGATCCGGCCAAGAGCAAGGTGGCGAACTTCTTGGGAAGACGACCCGTTTCATCGAGTCATACAATCAGCCTCATTGCCATTTCGAGAGTGTATGGGTATGATGAAGCTGATGATGAGGAGGTGAAGCTGAACGTCATGGCTGTCGAGGAGAAAGTGCCTGGGTCGGGAGTTTGGAGTCGGATTGGTCTTGGTGTTATCGAGGAGAAGGAGTGGGTGAAGATGGATATCGATTGGAGAATGGTGATTCTTGAATAGGTTATTGAAAAGTCAGAATGTCCCTATAGCTAGGTTCTCTCTGCCGGAATAAGCTCTCAGCCACAAGTCTCAACTGCAAATCGTTAAGACTATTATAAGCTGTAAGTATTAATCAACGTCATACACTACTCCAAGAGAAAAAACATGACAACTCTGAAAACAAGACTTAAAGCCACACAGCTGCTGCCCTAAACCTTATAATCCAATCGAACAAGTGGCCTCAATCTACAAGTATAAAAAGGGACATTTGCCCCGACCTGAGTGGGCCAAATGCCCTGTCTATTGTCACCTCGCGCATTATAATCTCTTATCTAATCCCAAATTTTCAAAATGGACCAAGAACCAAATATCCCANNTGGGATATTTGGTTCTTGGTCTGTTTTGAACTGGCCTTTTGGGGTTAGAGAAGATATTATAATGCGTGAGGTGTTCATGAGCAACCGGATCCACGGAGGCCCGGGTCCGCCAGCCCGGTGCGCATCGCCACGCGTGTCCGAAACAGGCAACGTCAGTTCGACTCATCACGCCAACAACCCAGATAGGGTCTAATATATAAACCCACTTACCGCGTTTCGCTATGATTCTATCTGACCAGTCCTTTATACCAAACATCTCGAATACAGTCGAACTTAGAAGACTCAGCTTGACTCGCAAGACCAGATAATCGACCATGGCAGACACAAGCGTTGTTGACAGCGATCAACAGCAGTCACTCAGAGTCGCACAGACTCCTTCATTCTGCAGACTATGTAACATCGAGCTACGAGGACTGGAAACTTGGAAAGCCCATATCAAAAGCGACGGACAGTGAGTATCTCTGCCTCAATCAGAACGCAAACAAAATCTAATCGTCGCTTGAAGTGTCCAGAAGCTACAAGAGAAAGTCCATGGCGTTACAGTGTCATCAACAGCTTCTCCTTCGAAATTATCTCCGTCTCGAAGCCAAAGGAGAGATGAATTTGAGGATGATGATCTGGAATCCGAAAGCGATGTTGAAGATGATTTGGAGGAAGACCAAGAACTCGTCGCGACGGAGTTCGTGCCCGGTCACTGCCTCTTCTGCACCAAAGACTCGTCAACTTTAGACGATAGCATGAAACACATGTCCTCCGCACATTGCTTCAGTATTCCCTTCCAAGAATTCTTATCGGTCGACCTCGAGACACTTGTCTCGTATCTTCACTTCGTCATCAACACATACAGAGAATGCATCTGCTGCGGCACCCGTCGGACTACAGTCGAGGGCATACAGCATCACATGCTAGCCAAAAGCCACTGTCGCTTCAAGATTTCACCAGAAACAGAAGAATTCTACGAGATACCGCAATGCGAAGATGCCTTGGGGGATAGAAAGCAAGATGCAGGTGACCCAGTGAGACTGCCTTCTGGGAGAGTCATCTCTCATCGCAAACACGAGGAACCTCGTGCTCCTCGTCGTGAGACAGCAGGCCAGAGTCGTCTTGACTCCTCAGTGCTTGTAGAGCCAGGTATGGAGATTGCGCATCGGCGAACGGTCAATGGAAGTCGGGAGGTTGTGCAGGCTAATGAAGCTATACTCGTTGCACAACTCTCGAAGCTCAAGGTTACTGGCGATAGAGCAGCGCAAAGGGAGGGGAAGCGGTGGAGGGGAAGATTGGAACGAGCGAATAATTTCTTTGCGATGAAGAGATTTAAGTTGGATGCTGCAGATAGTCGAATGGGCCGGCAGTTTTAGATACCATCTCAGTAAATAGTTCGCTGGATTTGCGCTCTGTGAATATCGACTAAACATTTCGTCCTGCTACCCACTGTACTTTTTTTATATACCAGAACTCAGCAGTGTTCTAGCTTGGGATCCTCGGTGACCTTGGTGCGTTCAGCCTCGTTGCCTAGAGGCGCCATCTTCTGTGTGACTGTGACGTGTCACGAGGCAGTCTCCGAGGCAATCTCACCTCTTTCAACCCAACACGGAAAGTCGGCTGTTGTATTCAGCAACATAAATCGGTAGAGGCCCCCCAAGCCATAATAGATCTTCGAAGTCTCTGGAGAACTGTCACTTCATACGTTAAGCATCATTTTCTTGCTTTACGTGCCCCTATCAAAATGTCGTCGTCGCGGTCATCCAGCCCAGATACCACTTCTGACGCAGATCGCCCACCCCTAGTCAGCATCGGCTTTGACCCTAAATCGCCTGCCTATGCACCTGATTTAGACTCTTTGTGGCCTGGAAGATATGATAGATTGCGGGACTCGACTAGTGCGAGAGCTTACAAGTTCTTGGCGTACCAATGTTTCACTTACGCGGGAGATGGTGAGCAACTGGATACACACCATACCCTGTCAATATTTTTGACAAAGAACAGAGGTTAAGATGAAAGACTTCATCGTCCAGGACTTTGAAGATGCGCAAGAGGCCGTGTCTACGTTGGATGATAAAAATATACATATTCTGTCTGTTGATCGCACAATGCAACTTTCCTTAACTAACTAATGCCTAGCAACATACCTACGCCGCTTGTAGTTCTTCTTTATAGCGCCGAATTGCGCGAGTTATCCCAAGGCCTGGGCTTTGCACCATGGATCTCAGGTACTAGGGAGCACAATGTCCTCAGAGGGCTAGGCCGAAGATTATACGGTTCCCATTACGGTATGTCACAATTCCCGAGTATATAACAAGGCTTATCGCTTCCCCATATAGATATCTGGTTCACCCTTCCGCTGGTGATCTCCTACACTCACGAATTTGTCCATCCCTTTGGAGGACTCAAATCACTACCAATTAGCTCGGCCACAGGAGTTACCCATCTCCACGAGGACACAGGCATGTTCTATCTCAGTTTTAGCATAAGAACGAGACAAACACGTATCTTATTCTGTGCCTCAGTCCCCACTAGCGACAAGTTGGTATCTGTTTGCAAAAACGCAGAAGAACTGCGTGTACAGGATGACCCGTTTACGTTTGTTACGTGTGCTTTGAGCTCAATTCTTCAGAATCAGGGCGATAGTGCACACATGTTCTTCCATTTCGTCGGCGAAATGGTAAGTACCCCCGTCTATCAGATGGACAGGTTCTAAACCGCAGGATTACAGGAGGACTACAGTAATTCACTCCAGTTTGAGATTGCTGAGAATGAAGAGACAAAAGTGAAAGAGACGGCGATTCAGCTTCGGAAGTCGCTGCCATACATGGAGAAGATCTCGGAGACGGCGGATTGCATGATTCAGATCATCGAAGATACCATTAGCGAGCATAAGGATTGGGGAAAGATTTTGCCTATTCCTGATAACGGTGATCAGCATTTTCTCCGCGTCGAAAAGAACTTGCAGACTCTCCGCTCCCAAGCAATATCCTTCAAGATCTACCAGAATACACGCATCAGAAGAATCAACGTCTGCTTATCTACAGTGAGTCCCAATCCACATCACCTCTTCTGTGGCCTCGCACGTCATTCTAACTTCTATTGTCGCAGCTCTCATCTCTTCTGAGCCTCCGAGCAGATAGCGCTATCAAAGCCAGTACTGAAGCAATGACAAGATTGACGGAAGCGAACCGAGAAGACAGCGGTAAAATGAACGATATCGCGATGGCTACAAAACTAGATAGCGAGGCTATGATCACCATTGCGAAACTCACCATGTTCTATCTACCGTCAACATTCGTAGCGGTAAGCGACCATACCCCGACCCTCGACGTCATGTAGAATGCTAACAGGAAGAAAAGACACTTTTTAGCATGGGAATCTTCAATTTCGACTTTGAAAACGGGGGAAATGGACGTCTTGTCATGTCCAGCCAGTGGTGGATGTACATCATCTTTGCCATCCCTCTCACTCTGGGAACGTTTTACTGGTTCAGAGCAGTCACGAGATCGCACAAACAGGCGAGTCAGAAAGCAGAACGAGAATCCAAGCAGCCCGAATGAGGGCGCATTTCCATGTGCTCTGAAGTAGTTTGAGGATTGATCTATGGGGTTGTTTATATGTACGTCTACCTTTCTGTGCACCAGTCAATGCAAGCCATTCATTCGAGCCGGTGGGTAACTGAGTGGCTCCTATTCACTTTAACACCTAGCGTTGCCGCCAGGAGCAAGAAAAGTCTCCAGCCCCAAGATGGTAGACATAATTACTTCGACAGAGTGTCTTTCATGTTTCCTGTACCTATTTATTTTTGTCGACTAAGATGACAGGCCCAAGCTTTCTTACCTCCCCCTGGTGCTATCGATCGTGAATGAGGTTCCACTCGTCAGGTCCCCGCCAGTGAAGAAAAAAAAAGTTTCAATAAAATTTTGACGCAATTGAACGAGCGATTGAGTGAGGCACTGTAGAATTAATGCAATTGAAGATATCCCCAAATGTTTCAGTGAACTGTGTGATTGATGGTGACGACATTGATTGCCTTAGGCACCTCATTCCTCAAAACGGCACAGCTTGTGTAGCTGTTGCCCAATGTAGAGAGCTCTGAGCTGCCTATGACGACACTAAAGCAACCACCACCAAATATTCCTGCGACCCCTCTATTTACCTTTTCCCAACAACAACCACTTCACTTGAATCAATCCATCAAACCCCAATCAATCCATCAAAGACTCAGTCAAACTCTCAATCCCCACTCACCGCAATCATGTCCCGCATCCCAACCTCCACCTCGGTCCTCGAGTCCGCCGTCATCGAAGCCCCCTTCAGCGACGTCTGGCACCTGATCAAGCTCCAGGACTTCTCCAAGTTCTACTCGGCCCTCTCCTCCAGCGAGTGGGTGAAGGGCGCGTCCCCCGACACCGACATCGTCAAGTGGACCTTCAAGGACGGCACCGTCCTCGAGGTCAAGCAGGAGGAGCACTCGTCCATCGACCACTACATCACCTACAGCGTCATCTCGTCCCAGCCCGCCCTCAGCTACACCTCCGTCGTCAGCACCGTCCGCGCCTACCCCGTCACCTCGGGCAAGCACGAGGGCGCTACTTTCGTCACCTGGAGCGGAAACTTCTCGAGCGATGCTGATGCTGGTGTCATTGAGGATGCCAAGTTCAAGCGCCGTGAGGCTCTGGCTGACCTCGCTAAGGCTGTTGCCAAGAAGTAAATGATGTGAATATGGGAAGCAGGGATTAAAAAGAACGAAAGGTATCATAAGAATGTCTATGGATGGGCGGAGCAGGGTTATCACATGTCGATGTAACTATTAGCCCGTCGTCGCAATCACATCAATTGTCAAGCTGTGCATCAGTTGGAATCACAAACCGAGACCTCACCTTGACCCTAAACTTAGGCCCAAGCAAGTTTATGATGATAATATCCCAAGATTTGTCAAAATTTTCATGGGTTGGTGTCAGTCTTGTAGATACATTGACTCTTCGACTGGTCTCGGATTATCTTATGTTGGGCCGTTGATTGATCAAACTGCGTCGCATCAGATACAGGGTACTCAGTACAGTGGTGCACCAGCGCTGTACACAAGACTGAGATAGCCAACCGTGGAAATCTGCATCGCACAACCAAAACTCATCGCAAAACATGTGTCCCGATTCACGTTTCACAGCATCTCACCAGGACTGGACCCTGAACATCGCACACAAAAGATTTGCACTGGATTTTCAGGGTCTGGGGAACAGACCCGTTCTTGGCGGAGAGCTTCAGGGTAGGATTGATCTGGTACCTGAGATTTTCAACACCATGAATCAGATCATCTTCAATTCTAGAACAATTCGAAACAGCGAATCCGCGTTAGTCTACGGAATCAACGGAATTCAGCTGCATATATCAACTCCGAGTATCTCAATAAATGGCTCATTTTTAATTCAGCGACGTTGCGCGACAGTGACACTCCCCAGAGACCTTTTGTACATGGGATCTCAAACACGAGATAAGAATCTTACGCTTCGCAGTGCAACCGGCTTCTTCGGATGCAATGTCGTCCACTCAAGCGATGCAGGGTCCTTTTTACAAGTGAGTCTCGCCCTTAGCGTGATTGGACCAAAGAAAATAGAGAGGAATGAATCGATTGCCCCTTGAATGAAAATTTGAAGCTTGAAAGTTAATTGAACTCTAAATTCCAACGTCCGAGACCCCGATTCTCGACACTTTGTATTCACCGATGCCGATCAACCGTTTTCTGTGAAACCTACGCGTATTTGGCGTATTCATCTTGCTCGTATCTTATCTACGCGTATTAATTCGTCCGCGCGTTCGTTCAGCCCGTTCTCTCGTCAGCACAGAATTTATCCAATGGTGTCACACGAGTCGGTCAGATTTTAATCACTCCCACGGCGTTTCATTGACCTCCGTCTTCCGTTGGTGGGATTCGGCACGGTAATCTCGTCGGGTCCGATCCTTCAGCAGGTCCCACATTCAATTCCGTCAAGCGCATGAAAAGGGGATGGTCAAAACTCCACCACAATTTCACATTCTCCGCAAGGCGAGCATGGGTGCAAGCCTTGTTTGGAGGTGAGCACGTGAGCATGTTATATCGTCTTGTGGGATATCGTGAAGTGGGGGCATGCGTGTACGTTATTGATTGACATTATTCTAGATTAACATTAATTAAATGGTTCATTGAGATGCGGTTGCTATGCGATATCGTTATGTGGTGATTGAGTAAAACACGCTGAGTGTTATTTATTTTCCTCCCCGGTTGCCGGTTGTAGGGAAGGGCTTCTCCAGCTTGACGCACCAGAGGAACAGATCCTCCAAGGGCAAAAGACCAAGCAACAAGCGGTTCGACAGCCAAGCAACAAGAACAACTCCCGTAGCAGCAAGGGCATCAAGCCAGTAGTGATTCGCCGTAGCAACAATGATAGTCAACACAAACGCCGGGTACACGACGCTCAGCACCACGAAGAACACCTGCCACGCCTTGCTCATGCGCTTCTCACGGGGGGCGAGGCGGCGGCGGAAGAGGCCAGAGTGGTACAGCAGGACAGTGCCGATGCAGAAGGAGTATCCAAAGTGAAGAGAGGGGAAGGCGGCGAGCTGGTTGAAGAACTTGTTGGTGGCGTAGATGGACTCGGCGTCTTCGCGGCGGACGGTGTCGAAGAAACCGTATTCTTCGGGGAGGAGACGAGGCGGCATGCATGGGTATGTTGTGAAGACGACGAAGCTGAAGAGGTTTGTGAGCGTCATCATGCGACGAGCCTCTGCGAACTGGGCGTGCGTCGGCGCAGCGTAGTAATACCATGCAAGGAAGCTGAAGCTTGTTAGCAATGTTATCGTCGTGAGGGGTAGTAGAAGTGACGACGAACCTGACAGTAACGGGGATGTGAATAAGGGAGTAAGCGCGGTTCAAGATGGTCAGCATCGTCTGGTGATCGTTCCTGAAGAAGCTCTGGACATCAATCTCGCGCAAAGGAAACAACCAGCTGAACGGACCCTCGTGCTCAAACCACAAGACCGCCTTTCCATGGTTCTCCGCAGTCTGCCAGACGCCATCCGTGGCGGCGATAAGCTCACTCGCCGACTTGACGCCGACGTAGAAGAGCAGATTGACAGCCCAGTAGAACATCTCGACGAGAAACGGGAACTTTTGTATGAAGCGAGAGTGATAGTACTTTGCGTACCGGCTCGAGTTGGGCGTGTGGACAACAGTACCGCAGCACGTTCGCTTCTTGGGCGGGTGCGTATCAGTCGGCGACGCTGCGTCGGCGAGGTTGAGACGCTCCGTCTCGTCGTGGACGTCGTCCTCGTCCCATGGCTCCAGCTTCGATTGGCCGAGGAGACCAGCGTCGGCGCTCTTTGACGAAGGGATGATGGAGAAGTTTCGGAGGCGGTTGAAGTAACATGAAGCGACCATGACACCTACGATGAACTGCACGTGCCGCCAAAAGAGACCACAAGGTTAGACTTCTGTCCCGGCGTGAGAGTTTTACACAAGAGAGAAAAAAATACGTACGATTGGCTCCACGACGGCGTGGTAGGCAAACTGCGGCTCACCCAAATCTTGTTCATTCTGTGGAGTTTGCTCTTGAGCCATGATGTCCTCTACAGCGGCATGTGCCGACCTGACCTGAACCAGCAAAAAAATAAATAAAAGAAAGACGAAGGGGGGTAAATAAATAGAGTAAAAGAAGCTTAAAGGTTGTCAGGACGAATAGGTTGCGGCGGGTGAGTCGATACGTTAGAAGGGGGAGAAAAAAAGGTTTACGTTAAAAAGATAAATAAAGAACGAACTTCGGAAGACGCGGAGAATAATGGACAGGGGGAGGACGGGTCAAAACAAGGGAAGCAAGGATTTGATTTGGGATCAGGATTTCATTCTGATCAGACAGCTACCGAACACTACAGTACGCACTGGGCTACGGAATTAAAGAGCGTTAGGGCGGTTAGTTAGGGGGGTTGGATAAGCTTGGCGGGTTGGAGCGCTGTGTTATTACGTGTCTTGGCTGTGAATTTGGGAGGCAGCCCCTGAAGCGCCAGTGCCAATTGGAAACTGGTCACTTGGACGATTCAGCTTTGGTGACGTAGATGATCCAATTCCGCAGAGGCTAAATTTTAGATTGTCAGGGGGGCAGATGACAGAAAGTTAGAGCATGAAGCCACTATAATCTTAGAGGAAAATGCACCCGCTGAAATTGTCAGATGAGAGACGGAGTGGGGTGATGGTCAGCCAATCCCGTCGTCCGCGGACCCCCTAGAACCAAAAGCGAGAACGAAAAATCCGAGGGGGATTAGGGGGCCTGCTCCACTGATAATGAAAGGGTCACCCCCCCCCCCTTTGGTGCCACTGCAACTGTGCTGTACTGCCACCGTCCCTGCGGCGCAATCCACCATCTTTTCGCGAGCGTCAGATTTAATCTCAGCCCCAAAAAAACAATTCAATTCAATCCTTTCCACTCCTTCAAAAGCGCACCCAACGCCAAGCCGCTTCGCCGGTCCCTTCACTCCCTTTTTCTTCTTCTTCTTTCAATCCTATTTTAATACTCTCCCCTCAAACATGTCATCCTCACCGATTCTCGGCCCCGAACGGAAAACCTCCTACGATGAAGAACGTCTCGAATGGGCCAAGCCCTCTGTGCCGAAGAAGTACCTCCGCCTGCCAAGACTGCGCCGCTCGACAGTGATCCTCCTCCTCATCGACTTTCTGATCATCGCTGTGCTCGTGCATGCTTTCTACCCGCTCATCACGCTGCTGCGGAGGAATGAGGAGCTGTTCGGTGCGAGATTAACGCTGCCCCTGAATGATACGTCGTTTGGCGAGGATGTGCCCGCGCAGAGGACGATACCGAGGATCTTTCACCAGACGAGCGCGAATGAGACCATCCCTGAGGCTTGGAAGGATTTGGTAAAGAGTTGTAGGGAGACTTACTCTGAGTTTGAGTACAAGGTTTGTTTTCGGTCTTGGTGGTTTGATTGAGGCGACGGGAGCTAATTGTCGCAGCACTGGACGGACGCAAAGGCTCGTGATTTTATCTCGGAAGAGTATCCATGGTTCCTCGACACTTGGGATACGTTCCCCTTCAACATTCAGCGCGCCGACGCTATTCGATACTTTGTTCTTCACCACTACGGCGGCATCTATCTCGACATGGACACGCTCTGCAACGCGACCATCCCGCTGCACCAGATCGAGGCCGACGGTACCAAGCACCACGCCGTCTTCAAGAGCACGACACCCACCGGCGTCTCCAACGACATGATGATAACATCTGCGCACCACCCGGCCTTCACAAAAGCCCTCTCGCGGATCCAGCTCTACAACGACATAACCCGCCCCTGGGCGCACATCCTCCCGCACGTCGCGGTGATGGTATCAGCGGGCCCGCTGTTCCTGACCATGGCGCTCAAGAACTACCTGCTCGAGCAGCCGTCGCTGCCCGAGACGACGGTGCAGGTGATCAATGCGACGGAGCTCGAACCTTATTTGACTGATTACGAGGGCGCGTCGTGGCATCACGGCGATACGAAGGCGATAATGTGGCTGGGCGAGCACGAGTGGGTTTGGTACCTGCTCGGTTTCGTTGGGGTCGTTGGAGGGTTGTATCTGATCAACATGCTCATGATGAAGTGCTGGGTGCGGTTCTTTGAGAAGGCTTCTGGTGATGAGGCCAAGGATGCTATTAAACTCACGTAGAACGGGGTTATGCTTAATTATATACGACTTTTAATACTTTTAATGGCAGCGATGTTTTCTTCACAGGCTGTGATACTTCCCATATCGCGCAGTCTCTTGGACGATGCTCAATCTCGACAGTGAAGCCCATTCTGACCGTCCCCTCGAGACACGCCAGCCTCGTGGCTTATCTCAACACGTCAGTGCGTCGACCAGTCCCTCAGATTTAAATCTCACGGTCCCAAGTCAATGCAACACTGCATGAGTTCATCAGCCGACATACGCGCGTCCAAGTTAATCTTGGTCCAGAACGTTCCGTGCCGCGGAGGAACTTGTGAGATGACGTCGCATCGTCCTCGGAGGAGAGTGACCCCGCAGAGTAGACTGCGCTGATTGAAGCTAGACTGTATTGGAGGTTGTGACAGATTTCTTGCATGTTATTGGTGTTTTGAGCGAGCTTTGTATGCAGTCCTCTCGATTGGTGCGGGTTTGAGGGATTGATGGTTGTCTAGCCCGGCTGAATTAATGTTCAGTTGACCTCGATTGCTTGCGTCGTGACGAACGCCAAGATGACCAATTTTTGGTGTTGAGATGCGATGCAACGCCAACCTCACTTATCTCAAGACGGACTGACACTCAGAGTACAATACGAGGTCCAGCAAAATGACTTTTATTACCCGCCATGCTTTCTACCCAACAATTCCAACAGCCAATCGCTGCAATGCCTTTCCAACGTTTTACAATACATATCCTACACTTCCTCATCTACTGAGACCCAGTCTCCAACGTCTCACCCTCCAGTTCCTTCTTCTCCTTCTCTTTCTTCTCAATAGTCGTTTGCTTCTCCCACATAGCGTGGTACCGTCCTCCCTGCGACAAGAGCTCATTATGTGTTCCGCGCTCGACGATCTTGCCCTTGTGAAGAACGATGATCTGGTCTGATGTTGTGATGGTGGAGAGACGGTGGCTACAGATTGTTAGACAGTGTTTGGTGAGGGGTTTTGGGAGACTTACGCGATGGTTATGGTTGTGCGGCCTTCGGTGACGCGCTCGAGAGCATCTTGGATCTGACGCTCTGTGTGTGAGTCGAGAGAGGCGGTTGCTTCGTCGAGGAGAAGGATGCGAGCGTCTTTGAGGATGGCGCGTGCGATGGCGATCTACAAATGTCAGCGACCACGTCTACAATGCTTGCCAATGAGCGCAACTCACTCTTTGGCGTTCACCGCCCGACAACTTCAATCCTCGTTCTCCAACCTTGGTCTCATACCCATCCGGAAAGTTGAGAATACGCTCATGAATATTCGCCGCCTCACACGCCTTGAAAACATCTTCCTCCGTCGCATCTGGTCTCGCGTACAAAAGATTGTACATGATCGTCGCGTTGAACAGAACCGTGTCTTGGGGAACGACACCGATATTGCTACGAAGACTCTCGAGCTTGAGATCTCGAAGGTCATGCCCGTCAATGGTGATGGAACCATCCGTGACGTCGTAGAAGCGGAAGAGGAGCTTGAGAGAGGTGGACTTTCCACTGCCTGATTCTCCGACGATAGCGGTCTTTGTGCCTGGGGCGACGGTGAAGTTGATACCGTCGAGAACGGGATCGCCTTTCTTGACGTGATACGCGAATTTGACATCGTTGAAGGAGACTTCGCCCTTGGGTGAGGGCAACGGGATGGCATCGGGCTTCTCAACCACGCCGGGTGTTTCTTTGAACTGTTTCCATTAGCATACCCCGTTTTCGATGAGGAGAAGGGTACTCACGATATCAAGTAGTCGCTCAGCTTCAATGAGGTTATTCTGAAGCATGGTATAGTATGTGCCAAAGAAGTTCAACGGGCCCTGAAGCTGAACAAAGTAATTGATCAGACTCACAAACTCACCAACAGTCTGCTCGCCAATAGAAATCTTGTACGCCGACACCGAAACGAGCAACGCCGTTCCCAGAGTGAAAATCGAACTCTGCGTAAGATTCAACCCATTCAACGACCACTGCACCAATCTCTCCGCGCGCTGGAAAACAGTAACATGCTCTCTGAACCGCGCAGTCTCACGCGCAACAGCACAATTATGCTGAACAGTCTCATATGCCACGATAGCATCCGTCTTGACAGCTTCCATCTCACGGGTCTTGATGGTCATGTCCCTTCGCTGTTTCCCTCGGTACTTGGCGACGTAGATTGTGAGGAAGATGTATGACCACATGATGAAGAACACAATGATGGTGTAGAAAGCATCGTACTTCACAAAGAAAATCACACCAGCGACGAAAATGTCGAATACCATGGGAAACACCTGGAAGCAGAAACTTTCAAGGAAGGTGTTGATGGAAGCGCCGCGGCTCAGGGCGCTTGTGACTTCGCCGACTTTCTTGTTGAGATGGAATTCTAGAGATAAGCCGAGGACGTGCTCGAATGCAGCAGAGGAGAGACGGCGGAAGAGGGACTGCGATACGGGCAGCCAGAGGAGGGATCGCGCGGCGCCGAGAACGCCCTGGTTGCCTTGGAGAGCGCGGTATACGACGTAGAGGATGATTTCTTTGTAGGGAAGTTTACCTTCGCCGAGGCTGTCGACGAGGGTGCCGAGCTGGAGGGGACCCAGGACGTTGACAGTGCGTTGGCAGATGAGGAGGATGATACAGACTAGTACGATGGCTTGGTAGACGGGAGAACCCTTTGGCCTGAGATTGTTAGTGAGTGAGCGGAGTTTGAGGGAAGGGACTTACCAGAGGTAGGGAAACAGGACTCGAAATCCAGCAAAGTAATCTAGCCATCCTGTCCCAGAAACCTGCGTCCTTCTCGGCTCAGCAGCTGTCGGCTGTATGCTTCCATATCCCTCCGCTGTCCCATTCCCATTCTCAAGAAGTCCCCGTCTCTCCTCCGGCAAAGACTTTGGTTCTAGGGCCTTAGTCTTGTACTCTCTCAAACCCAACGCCGCGATCATGAGCGCCAGTACAAGAACTCTCGCAGCGCCGAGAATGTTGAGATTGTCGACAAAACCAGGTGATACTCGAAGTTTTGGCTCAACGGCTGAAAGAGCAGCTGCGATGACAATCTCTGCAAGAGCACCGACACACCATGCTGAAAGGTGAGCAGAGTTCGGATTCCACGGTCCCTCAGGATCTGGAAGAAGACCAGCGACGTAGTAAAGCAGCACTCCAACAAAAGATGCCTAGCATTGGTTAGTTATCTCCTTACTTGAAAGAGGGAAGAGAACGTACGAGATATGCACTAAACGCAAACTCAACACTGCCCTCTACACCATCCTGATCCGCAAAAACCTCCCTCGTAGCACACACAACACTCGCAATCAACAGTCCCGAGAGCACAACCTGCAGAACCCAAATACACCGCGCGTAAAACTTGCGAATCTTGTCAATGTGCTGTTTTACATCATTGTCCAACGCGACTTTACGCGTCGTGGCGCTGCCATGGCGGGATATGTAGAACTGAGCGGATTGGACGCCGAGGAGGGTGACGAAGAGGACGATGGGATAGGCGTAGAAGCCGATCTTCAATCCGAGCTCTGCCTTTGCCATGGCTGGGGGTGATTTTGGGATTGCGTGTGAGACTCGGGGGAGTGAGTTGAGGATGATGTCAAGGGATCGGGGTTTTGATGTTCCGAGAAGGGATTAGTCAGCGGATTTATCAGCGATGGCGAGATTGTTGCTTTGTTTCACTGCATCATTCTTGGTGTGAGACTTGTCGTTTGAGTGACGATTTATTTGGATTTGGTGTGTGGTCTGGTCATGCTCGGTGGTATGGTGATTCCATCGTAGCTGGCTCAGCTAGGGCAATAGCTGTCGGGCCACCGTGACATCCTTCGACTCCGAGAACGCCTCCCGCCATGCATACCGTTTCTGGACTCCTGAATCAGCCAGTTATGATTTGAGGTTTCCGGTAAAGTGTCGCCTTACTTGCAGTTGTGATGGGTGCCTCAAATCTTGAGTCGTTTGGATGCTGCAAGTAAGGCAACTGATTGAGGCGGGGGCGACGGAAACCAGGCTATGCTGTTGGTTCAGATTGTGACAATTGTGCAGCTCGACGTGTCAATCGGTGACTGACCTGTAGGCTTACTGTCTACCTAAAAGAGAAAGCCGAGCACACCCATCCAATCCAGTGTGTCGATAATTTCGTCTAAAAGCAGGCTGTGATGAGGTTTCAATTGACAAGCCCAATTGTATAGGCTGTAGCAAGGCATAGTGGTATTAGATGGACGGGAAAATAATTGACCTCAATCATCTCCTGCTCTCCAACGTTGGACAGACTCACATCTTTAGCCTTTTGGAGTATTTGACTGCCCAGCATGGAAGCCCTTGGTGCTTTTGCCAGTGTTGTCACTATCGTAGGATTATTAAGACCAACAGCCAATTTCGTCAAATCTCTCAGAGGAATCACCTCCGACGACGGCCATGTCGCCAAAGAAATTGAAAGAATGGCGAGCGGAATACAGGCATCGGCTAACAGTATAGACGTTTCTTTGAAAGCGCTTAAAGGCCATGCGTCAAAGCTTGAGAAAATGCAGCGAGCTCCGTCAGAAGTCCTACAGTACATTATCGACAACAAGTCCCTGGACCTCATCGTTTCTAGTACAGAATCCATTAGAAAGCAAATGAAGGATAGAACACGCGACCTTAACGATACGAATAATCGATCCAAAATCTTGAGAAAGATCAACTGGCTCTTGCTGGATAAAATGGAAGTTGAATCATTATTTCCCGAAATGCAGCTCGTCGCATCTAGTCTTAACCTCGTTTGCCCAATCATCGGACTGGAGATAAATCGATACTTGCTCAATAAATCCTCCGGCGAGGTGGCGGAGTGCCTGAAGCAGGAGATGTAAGTATAAGACTCGTCTCTTTAGACCGACAAAGCGTCTAACGCCCATAAGAAAATCACTGAAGGGCCAGTTAAAGCTAGTCGAGAAACATTATCAAAGTATAATGAAGGAGCCGTGGTTAAGTATAAACGGAGAGCCAGACTTTGACACTGCGACGAAATCACTTTTCTACTTATCAAAGAGTATACGGCGAACTGTTTCGATACCCCGATCTGACAGAGCGCCTGGTAATCGAAGGTCACTTGTCCCAGAAGAAACATTTCTGAGTCCAGCACCCCCTCAGACCCCACAGCCGTCCCCGGGACCAAGGCGTCCTAAGTCTCATAGTGTTCCAGTGCCTCGCGAAGTCACATTAGAGGTAACACGGGATACATCCAGTAGCTCTGAGTCTTCTCGACCTCACTCAGCCGTTCCATCATCATCGCCACAGACCCCAGACACGCCTGCGACTCCGCAAAGCCCTGATCAGCCCAAGTCGCCGAGAATAGACACATCGGCACCTACGGTTGGTTCACGCGAGGGAGTTGTCCGGACCATTGAAGGGCATATAATCAACAACGGGAAAGCTATTCCAGTGAAAAGCGCCATGATTGATTACCTTGGATCTTTCAATTACATCTCAGTCAAAACAGCGACTCAGCTTGGCCTTGATATTCAGGAGCTTGACCCTAGTGAACATGGTCACACGCATGACGGTGCACACGAGAGGATACTGCCTGGGAAGGTGATTGGAAAGGTTACAGGTGTAGGGTGGAGAAAAGCAGGATGGAGAAAGCCTATCCCCGTTGAGTTTCTGGTCAAGGATTCTTATCGTGGTAGGGTGCGAGAACATGTCGCGTTTGGGATGATATTTGCCGGCGACCTCGACACTGCTGGGGTGGGTAATTGAGAAACAGAGGAGAGGAGTACCAGCTGGTAACTCCCGGTACATGGCCCTTGTTCAATACAGTGACCAAACTAAGGGGTAATGGCAATATCCCCAAGAGATCCATGAGTGCGGCCGTTCGGACAAACAGACACAACACACCGAAGCAAAGGGCATCCAATTAGGAGAAACAGTGTCTGACGCTTGCTGTAACTTGGCTTGAAAAACAGGAGATGCCATCACTCATTCGTTTGGCCAGGCTATGGGGCTTGTTGCGATTGTGTAACCCGACCAGCTGCCAGCAGCCGCCGAAGTTACAGGGACCAAGACTTCCACCTGACCTTAGCTAAGGTACCTAGGTGCTGAACTCCCTAAGGTGAATCTAAAGCCCACTAAATCTACACTAAACTGTGCTGAATTTACCTAAGCCTTATGATCATTTATGGTCGAGATCCTAAGCTGCAGCCTTAGGTTGTCTCCCCGCCTCAATCATAACTCTCATCTCTCATCTCACAACATCTTCATTCTTCTTCGCAACGCACCTGAGCTATCATGGGCGCCGCCCAAAACGCGCAGAGCGAAGCGCTCGCCAAGTAAGTATTTCTTTCTTCACCTATGATCAAGGGACTGACCGCTCTCCAGCCTTCTCAAAACCGGCAAATACTCTGATCTCACGATTTCATGCGGCAACGATCAATACCGCGTCCACAAGGCAATCATTTGCCCAAGATCAAACTTCTTCGAGGCCGCTTTCTCTGGCGAATTCAAGGTTTGTGCCTTCATGATGGATTCATGCTGAGACCAAGACTGACTTTCGCAGGAAGCACAAACAGGCGAAATCGACTTGCCTGACGACGATCCGGTTGCTGTGCGAATGATGATTGAGTATCTCTATCATGATACGTACATGCCGCCTCCCCGTGAGGGCGCTGTTGATACGCCTTCCTCTGCTGCCGACAATAGTGAGGAGATAGACAAGAGAAAGAGGGAACTCGGCGACGCAACTGTTCCCGAGAACAAGAGACTCAAGGGGCTCCCTTCCCGGTCGGAGGCTCCAATTGCTCCCATCTCTCAACCTGTACCCTCTGTCTTCGGTGCCGCCTCTACTCCTCCTCAGCCGCCACCCGTCGCTTCTCGAGAACACAGAAGAGGATCCGACCGTGGCCAACGAATCCGTGATCGCTTCGCAAGTCTTAACTTGCCCTCAGGCCGCAATTCACCTCAAGCTTCGCCCAATCAATCATCGCCCGCTCCTCGCCCAAATCCTTTTGCATCACCTGCGCCAGCATCAACTCCGCCCCCTCCTCAACTCCCGTCCGCTCCCCAGCGACCCCCTCCTCCAGCAAACCTGCATCTGCACGCCAAAGTCTACGCCCTCGGCGAAAAGTACACCATCGAGCCTCTCAAAGCTTTGGCTCTTAGCAAGTTCGAATCTGACATTCGGACTATTGGTCAAAAAGACGACTTCTTGGCGGCAATAAGAGAAGCATACACCTCAACCATTGAAACAGACCGTCCTCTTCGTGATGCCGTGGTCGCGTTCTTGAGAAAACAGAAGCATCTGTTGAAAAGGGACTACATGAAGGCAGTACTCAAGGAGACAGCTCTGGGATTTGATCTGCTGATGGAATTGGCGTCGGAGTGAAGGCGAATGCCAAATGTACTGGTCTAAGGATTCTCTAAGGTGTACTAAATTTACCTAAATCATGTCACGACTTTAGGTTGGATGGAGGTCAACCCCGTAGCCAGCATCGGATGTATGTTTTTATACTGAACCAAGAACTATTACAATGTTCACTTCATCAGAAACGCCTAACATACTGGCAAACCCCAGCACAATTCTTTAATTTATATTCTCATGAAACAAGTCGAGATTGTGAAATCTACGCAGTCAATCATTCATTGTCCAAACTCACTCACGCTTTTGTTGAAACCAGGATGTTGCCCAGAGGGCCAGAATGTCTTGCGCAAACACGGCAACCAAGCCAACCAACAACAAAGTGTCCATATTTGGCCTGGCAGTGACAACAACTGCTTGTTATCGCCGTCGCTGCCTGGACATGAACAAGCATTTCTGCTATAAAAAGGACGCCTCCTCCTCATCACTCTTCATCTTCCACCATCGCCAGTAGATACTTCTGCGAGTCTCTTCCATCTGTCACCAAGAACTCTGTGATATCACCCCGTGTCAAGAGCAAGGTTCTTGACCAATCATGCCTCCTCAGAGTGTTGTGGTCTTTGATCACGCCGGTGATCAGAGAAACGCCCTTGCAAAGTGAGTATCCCCAATCACATCTGGCTAAAAGCTTTGATGCTAGCAAAGAGTCTAGCCTTCTTAAAACCGGTGACTATTCCGACTTCGTCATCATCTGTGGCAAGACGCGCCACGAAGTCCACAAGGCAATCCTCTGTCCTCGATCTGACTTCTTCAGAGCAGCGTGCGGCAGTGGATTCAAGGTAACTTTGCACTAAATCTCCCTTGGGAGCTCGTACTGACTTGGTACAGGAGGCTCAGACGGGCGAGGTTGAACTGCCCGACGATGACCCTTTTGCAGTGAGCATGATGATCGAGTATTTCTATCACCAAACGTACACTATCCCCGACGATATGAGATTGGTTCCGATATACCAACGACCCTCTATGCTTCCATTCCCACCCGGAACAGTGCCGTTGAAAATAATTCGTCAGCCTGCCAGACAGTCTCTTCTGCATCCACTACAGACTGCCCATACCACCATCCCTCCTCCACAAGGACCAGTATCCCGCGACTCCTTCATCCCCTACGTCAACATCTACGTTCACTACAAAGTCTATGCACTGGGCGAAAAGTACGACATCTCCGGCCTCAAAGCCCTAGCTGTCCATAACTTTGAAACCGAGGGCGAAAAGGAGTTCGAAAGCAGCAGTGTTGACAACTTTGGGTATTTGATACATATGATGAAGGAGGCATACAACTGCACTGCCGAAGGCGATCGCCTTCTTCGCGACGCTGTTGTAAGAATGCTGAAATCGAAGCCGAAACTCTTTGAGCGGTCGGATATGAAGGAGTTCTTGAAGGAAGAAGGCTTGGCCTATGACTTGGTAATGAGCTATGTGCGGGAGGAACAGAGCAGAAATAGAGGATCGTTGCTGCTGGGGCCTAAAGTAGGAGACAGAACTTAGTTCTAATGTTGTAAAAAGCTCTAGTGTAGTCAAGACCCCCAAACTCTCAGACTTGCAGTCTGTGGCGAATCTTTAAACTTTGCCTGACTCCTCATTCCCTGTGACATGTACAACAAAACGTCCAATGCAAAATCAGTAGCACGCATGACCTCCCTTACAGCAACATGATCCAACAACAAGATATCCTGCTCAATCATCCTAACAACCACATCCCTCAACCCCCTATCTTCGCTGACCGTCGAAGTGTACACCTCCTCCACCGCCTCCGCGAATTCGTCGACACCAACATTGCCACTCTGGATTTCGCTCTCAAACGCGCTCTTAGCTACGTTCTTGAGACCTTGCATCCCGTACTTCTCCCCCAGCGCATACACTTTCGCTTGTAGGCGGAGCTGCGAAGAGATGGGAGACTCTTCGGCCTTCCAGCCTCCCCACTCGTGCTCTTTGAGCTGTTTTATTCTTTTTCGTTCGATAAATTCTGCTCCAAAGAGCTTCATTCGATACCGTGCCTCCCCGTCGTATTCTGTATCGGATAGCTCTGCCTCCACATCGTCTTCGTAATCCGGCATCTGCGTTCTTGTGGGGTTGTAGTCGATATTGTAGAGATAACCAATCATTTTTCGCACGGCAGCGGGATCGTCGTCTGGGAGGTAGATTTCTCCATCAGATTCCTGCGATATGCTGTAAGCTTCCCGGTTCGCAATCTGGAAATAGTGATTGGATTCATGTTACCTTGTATGTGCCAGTGCAGGCGACTTTGAAGAACTTGGAGCCAGTGCTAAGGATAAGTTTATGCACACAATACCGATTGCTGCCGCAAATGATGGTGAGGTCGGAAAGCTCTCCGGTCTCAAGCACGCTGTTCCGTAAATCAGCAAAGAAACGACTTTATAGTAATTGCCAAATATTACCCCGGAAGACTGTTTAGACACTCATTGCTCCTCTCGCTTGCGTTGAAAAGTGGTGGTGGGCCGCTACCCAATCTGTAGTCCATAGGGTCCCCCATGGTGGATGAGTTGAGGTGCATACATAGAAGATTAATTAACCCGTGCAGCAGGCCTTGAAATATATATTTGCATCATACTTTTGTTTATTGAATCATAAATGATAGAGTTTAGTCCAGAAACTACGGTTTGTGGTGTGGCACGCTTGAGACTGAAGTCTAACCGGTCGAAGGTTTCGTTCACATCAAGATGGGCTAAGCTAATTGGTGATGAAAGTCTCCATTGAAAGAACTAATCTACAGTCGTAAACTATACCAAGTTTACATCAAATACATCAATGGCCTAAACTCTTCATCTTTTGTGTCGAAATCTGTGGGGGAAGGGTGACAGTAAGAATAACTTGTTCAGGTTCGGTGAGTCTGGCCACTCTGTCGTTCCAAATTATGTGACACCATAGAGACCACCGTCAAGCCTGGCAGTGCTGTCGTATTTCCCTGGGGATAAATGAACATTGAGCTCCTGAAAATCCGATATTTCAAGGACAAGAGGTGACTAAAGCTGGTCGGATACAACTGGCGTGGATGCTCGATGTCTGCCATGAAAGCCTAGACTTCTCTAACCTGCACGGTGAAGTGAAGTGATCTTCATCAGAAGATCGTGACCTAACTCAGTGTTTTTGGCCAGAGCTTCGAAGTCTGCGTCGTTGAGCAGCGCAACGTTCTCCTCCACAGTCTTGACAACAACGTCTCGCATGCCGCGATCCTGGTCAATAGTGGAGGTGTAAACTTCCTCCGCTGCGATGCGAAAGTCGTTGGTGTTGGCATAGGCTTTGGCGAGTGTCTCAAACTTGCTAAGCGCGATGGCCTTCAATCCTGGGATGCCATACTTCTCTCCGATGGCATAGACCTTTGCGAACAAAGGTAGGTTCTTTGGTGGTCCAATGCGGACTCCGAGCTTAGCAACAAGTCCCTTCACTCTTCGTTTGCCCACGAATCCATGCTCCACGAATCTGTGGTGCTGTCGTTGCAAGCGTCGCATCGTCTCGTCGTCGTACTCCGTGTCGGAGAGATCCTCCTCGATGTAATTCCCATCCTCGGGGATGAACTCATAACCAACGAGGTCCAGGTTATACAGGTAGAAGATCATTTCGCGGACTACGGTCGGGTCGTCATCCGGGAGGTTGATCATTCCCTCCAAACCCTCCTGTATTTCATTATCAGTATTACGTACAGGCCAAAGAGAGATGTTGACTAACCTTGAAGTTTCCATTACAAGCGGCCGTGAAAAAGGCAGATCGGGGGCAGATAATAGCCTTGTGGACTTTATGGATGTCCCCTCCGCAAACGATTTTCAGATCGGAATACATCTCGGTTTCGTAGAGCCTGACATGAGAATTAGCCTTTTGTTTCGGGTAGTAAGTAGAAACTCACTTGAAAAGTGACTTTCCAAGCATTTCGTAATGCTGAGTCTTATCGCCTGACGCCATGTTCGTCCAAGGAATTCGTGAACTTGGGTGTGAGAGAAAGGTGTTGGTAGGTCGGTGTGATGTTTGTCGTGGAAGGTGAAGAGTTGTAGAAAGGTAATGGGTTATAGAAAGGTAAAGAGTTAGTGAAAGGTAAGGGGTTGTAGAAACGTGAAGAGTTGGTGAAGAGTTGTAGAAAGATGAGAGTTTGTCAGGAAGAGTTTGCGAAGATAGAAGGTTGGCGGCCAGCTTTCCATATGGCAGTGGCAGATACATGATGAGACAAGCTTAGGTACTGGCGGTGGCGGCCACTGGATTATGCGACTGCAGACACTGGCAACCTCTCGCAACTGACTGACGTTGGACTTGACACTGGAAATGGACATGAACATGTGAACATCAATGGAACTGGGAATCTCACACTCTCTTATAATGATACGTTTGTCCCTTTTTTCATAACGAGGCGGCGTCCAATGTGCCGTTGGCAATAGTAATCGATTCTTCTTGCTGGCTTGCCCATCCTCACGCTGGAGACTCCTTGTCTTGCTCTCGAGTTCGTCGTACACGACGACCGGTTTCACACTTCTACTCTTTGACTGGCTTTTGTAGCTGGGCAAATTTGTTAGAAATAGCCCCGTATTCTTGCATTCTCATGAAATTCCCTTCAGTTCCCATGACCGCGTTGGGATGGTGTTGGGCTGGACCCTGGGTCTTGTTGTCACGAGTATAATGACCTGTTATTTCTTGAGGGGTTGATGCACATGTACGTTGTAACTTAAAGAGAGACTAGCTTGGGACAGAAAGTGTAATCTCATTTCCTAAACCTTTCATCGTTGCGGTCGCTTAGGCAGACCTGATGTGTCTTGTTCCTGTGAGTATGTTGCATGTTCACCAGAACTGTTACGAACCAACTCGCCGACATTCAAATTCCGAACGTCGCAACCATTTTACCAACAATTAAACAGAGTATGCTGCAAGGACGTTCATATGTTCTAGTACAATATCTTAAATGGCAATCAACCTGTCTTTACCGGCTTTCACCGCACTGCCTCTTATTGCATAACACTATGTAGGCTCTGCACCACCTTAGCATGAGCGAAATCTCTCGCCTCAGGCCTGAAAGTCTTTGGGTTCGTAGTCTTATCGCATCCATGAGCCCCTTCGACCCTGACGATCTCAACACCACGACCAGCCCGCTCCAACTTCTTTCCGAAAACTTCAATCTCGGGCGTGAAGATATCCCCAGAACAAGCAACAAGCATAACATGTTCCGGGAAAGACGTTGCCTCGGCATACATGGGCGATACTTTAGGCGACTTGCGGTCTTCAGTGTGCGGTGCGTACGCGTCAGCGAGAAGATGCTGGAAAGACACGGGAAGAGGTCGGATGGGTTCCGGAACTGTCTTCTCTTCCGGTGGAATGGAGAGATCAACACCGGGGTAGAAAGCGTATACAGCCCTGATGTCCAACTTGAACTCGTGCCTCAGTTCAGACGATGCAACGAGCGCTAGGTTTCCCCCAGAACTGAACCCCGATAAAGCAACTCTGTCAAGATCAAACATCTGTGCCTGGCTCTCAACCCATCTTAACGTATCTTCGGCGTCTTCAACCGCTCCTGGAAGGGGGTGCTCGGGCGCTTTTCGGTAATCAGCATCAAGCACAAGCAGATTGTTCTCTGTGGCTATTTTCTCGCAGAATTGATGGTCCATGCCGAGATTCGGGAGGGTATAAGCGCCGCCGTGCCAATTAATCACAAGACCATATTTTTCAGTGTCGGTATAGTCTTTTGGGTAATAGAACCAGGCATTGATGAAGCGATTGAGGTCTCGAGAGGGAATGCGGATGAGTTTGCGGATGCATGTTGGTGAGGGTTTGAAGTGAGGACGAGTGAAGATGTAGTTTATAAAACGGATGAAAGTGACGATTGCTTTGAGGCGGATGTACTGCCAGAATGTATGGTCTGCCATTGTTGCTGCAGCAACCTGGAAGAATGGACAAGCGATACGATTTGAGGGTTCATGAGGCTCTGCGTTCCCTTTATGACGTTGGCTAAGGTCGCCCTTTTATGATAAGCCCGAGTTGCTGATGGTGTAACGGGGTTGGGGTTGGCGATTGGCTGGTCGACAACCCCACTGATGCTGACCGGCCGTGAGTCATCTGGCGAGCAATTTCAACACCAATACGCTCATACGACCACTATCTCACAGCTGAAATTTATATGCACGGTGTCTTTGAACGAAATAATTATCATATTTTAATCTCTATAATATTAACATAAATGGTTATATACTCGCTTCCATAACGGCCATTTCCGCTTTGCCTGCTCCTCCTCTTCATTCCAAACATGGAGATATCTTCTCCCTGTATTAATATCTATATCCTTATCCCTCACCACCTTTGTCCCCACCCAGATCTTGTGAGTGAAATAGAACAAACAAATGATAGGGATCGTTAGAATCTGTAGAAAGAAGTTCTTGAACCGTTCAGGCGTCGTGAGGGGGTCTTCACCCTCTGCTTGAATCGGCGATATAGCAACCCATATCTGAAGAACCAGAACAGTTCCGTAAGCTGCGAGTGCAACCCAGGATCCCCAAACTCCGACCTGCGACTTGAAGGCAAGTTGGGATACATTGTATCCTGATAGCGCCCATGCTTTTCGAAAGCGAATATGGCAGACGCAGATGGAACTCCATGTGAAGAGCGTGCTTAGCCCACTAATCGCAAGGAGCCAGTTGAAGATCTCGTTATGGATCTTGGAGTTGGCGCTGAATGCTAGTAAGCCTAGCAAACCGCAGCAGATAATCGCAACGAGAGGTCGTCCAGTTCGATCAATGTACGCAAACATCTTTGGCGCAAGTGACTGCTCCGCCAACGCCGCTAACGTCCGTGACGACGCATACACAGCTGTATTCCCAACACTGATCAATGATATAAGAATAACAGCATTCATAATATCAGGCAAAACATCCGAGCCGCTCATCTCAATCGCTATCACGAACGGGCTAGCCGCTGCATCAGAACCGTACTTGGCCCCCAGCAATCTCGGCTCGTTGTACGGCACCAGCAGCCCAATGAGTAAAATCGAGAGGATGTAGAAGAGAGAAATCCTCCAAAAAACTTGCTTCACCGCTGCGGGGAGGGACTTTTTCGGATTGCTCGTTTCGGCTGCTGCGAGACCGACCATTTCTGTGCCGGCGAAGGAGAATGTTGCTGTTACTAAAACGCTTGCGAAGCCTTTGAAACCGTTGTGAAAGGCGCCGGGGTTTTGCCACCGTGTGAAGCCGATGTAGTCTCCTTCTGGGGAACCTGCGATGTTGATGATTATACCGAGAAGACTGATTTTGTTAGACGAGATTGTAGGGAGGGTGAGTTGGGGGGTTGTTACATGAAGCCTACGATGGCTGTGACTTTGACGGCTGAGAAGACGAACTCAGCTTCGCCGTAGCCTTTGACCCCGAGAAGATTGATACCGAGGATGAGAATGAAGAAGAGGACGATGAAAATGCTCTTGCTGGCGTTGGGATTCCAGTAATTCGTCGTAAACGCTCCTGCAATAATCTCAAGCGGCAGTACAATGAGATACTGCAGCGTGTAACTATCCAAAGTCAGTCTCATCTCATCTCACTCACTCTCACTCATTCACTCACTTCCAACCCATAGCAAAACCCCAACTCGGATCCAAAAACCTCGTCGAATAATTCGCAAACGACCCTCCCACCGGAAACGCAACACTCAACTCCCCCAGCGCCTGCATCGTAAAGAACTGCATAGCACCCATGATGATAAACGCCAACAGCAGCGAGACAGGTCCCCCGCGATACAGCGCAACACCCGACGCGACGAAAAGACCCGTCCCGATAGATCCGCCAAAGGCAATCATCTGCAGGTGCCGATTCTTTAATTCTCGCGCTAGCGCTGTGTTGGCAGAGTTGTAGTTTGCCTTGCTCATGTTGAACAGCCGCCCGTTGAAGGCGTAGCTGCCGTAGCTGCTCAGGCTATCATGGCGCGATGGGGCGCGGGAGAAGCTTGTGATGAGACGATTCCATGCTGAAGAGTCGTTGGGTTCTGGTTCGGGACTTTGTGATTTAGGGGATGGCGGGAGGGCTTGCATCTCGAACTCGCGTTGGTATGCCATGTTCGAGATGAAGTCTGCTGAGAGAGATACAAGCAAGCAAAGCTCAAACTTGCTGATCTTGAAGATTTTCCCCAGGAAAATGGATGCACGTGCCGTGTCGCCACAGGGCGTGCTATTCCCGTGCCGGACTAGATCGGCACTCCAAGACAAGACAGCGGGGGTAGGATACCGCGGGTCTAGCGAATCGCTGACGTTCCGCTCCGCACGATGCAGACGGTGTCTCCGTTTTGACGGGCCGTCACAGGTTCAGGGGGAATTGAGCGGTTTTTGTTCTGGGGGAGAGCAAAAAAAGACTCGTGGTGATAACGCGTTGGGTGTGCCATGAGTCGTGTACGCAAGCCACGTAAAGTTTATTGAGTTGCATTCCTGGGTTTTGGCCCCTGGTTTATGTTACTAATGGATTTTTAGCGGGTGCGGAAAGAAGGCCGTGGCAGGGATTGGTCTTGGATGCTGGGGAGATAATGACGATGCTAAAAGTTGGGATGATTTGGGATGCGACGCTGCGGACTTGTGATCGACTTCCGGTTCGTGAAATCAACTATTTCTCACTGTGAAATGATACCATCACTTATACGTATTGGAAGACCTATTCAGCCTTACTAAGACGTATCAATGTATGGCGGACTGTCTAGTCTTGAATGTCTCGATTTGCAGAGTCAGAACCCCGGTAGCTGTCACCTAAATAGTTTCAGCCACTGCATAACCGGAAATTCATGATTGATTGATGATGCCATCGACTTCTGCTACT